>CABFOQ010027091.1:14116-29054 GCA_900660455.1 Gephyroberyx darwinii | reverse complement strand
CAAACATGAAACAGCATGTATGAGGGAACGGTTGACAAGAAGGGACGGCGCTGCTTCCTCAAACCTGTTAGCTGAATCAGTGAGGCCCACAAAAAAATTGCAAAGGCAATTGTAGCTTGGTGGGGCTCTGCAGCTCATTCATAACATCAATTGCATTCCTGCATAGCTGTTCTGAAGACCTGTAATACTAGACACAGCTTTAATGTACCTTTCCTCTACCTGTATCTGAATAGTGACTATAGCTCTGTGAGCCATATTGCATGCACTTTTCATTTCCTGTGATTGTTACACGTGTGTTATATTTAGTCCCTTGCTCGTTCTTTTTTATCACCTATCTGTGTGTGTATGCATGGGTGTTAAGGGCTGGAGTAAATGTGTGATATCCTCTGAAAAAGACAAACACTGTTTATTGCTCTAGATAAAATCAATAATATATCGAGGTGAAGAACAATTCTCATTTCCAGTTTAATTGTTTTCACCTTAATAGTGCAAAGACAGCTAAGGCCATCACAGAAAGTGCCAGCGATGGACAGTGAAAAGCAGTTAATTCTCCTTACATCTTTCTAGACTCATACAACTATGGGTGATTTCTTTACAGTCATACCACACAGTGTACCTTGTGATCAGTGTGATCAAAAACATGAGAACACACCGGGACTGGTGATTTATAATAAGTGTGACAGAAAGCATCTTTTTGAAGAATCAAGCAACATGGGTGTGAGAGGGCACCCACAACGTGACGGATGTGAAAATGTGATGCGAAGAAAGGAAACAACACCTTTTCTGACTCCGTGGAGGGATAAGACACAAAACCCATCTTGAATATAATCATGAAAAAAGCAAGCTGGCTGAGCTCTCCAGCACTGTGTTACTACAATCAACAGGTGTATTAATATTTGTTCCTATTACTAGCAAGTCTTTAATATACCCTGATAGAACATTCAGTAATTCCCACTCCCCAAAGTCTCCACCACCAACTCTACCACCAGCCTTATTATTATCCTGGCTTTTAGTGTTTTTAGTGTTCAGCCTGGCCTCCCTGGTCTGATGTTTGTAAAGGATTTATAATCCCTCCTCCCATAGTGACCATTTTGCACATGAAGCAGTACGAGACGTATTATTCTCCGTCAGATCAATACAGAAAGGAACAGCAGCTCTGTTCAAAGTAAACCTCATTGCATCCATATAGACCAGGAGTAATCTCTGAACCCACACAGTGCACATGCATGCACAAACACATACACACACGCACACACACAGACTCAAACCACACCCACCCACTGTTCACAGAGGGATTACTAGATAGTTGAAAGTGAACATATTTGTCCACACCCTTCTCCACCATAATAACACAGCCTGAAACTACATGCTAATGATGACTCAGAACGGAGGAAACTTATCAAAGAAAGAGAAACCAATAAAACACGAGCAGGAGCTTGCTCAAAACGATTCACGATTCCTCCCTGGCCAGACAATAAAATGTGCTCAGAAAAAGAACAAACAGTCCTAATGCAGAAACCATTCCTTGTTTCTACCTTAACATAAATATGTGGAGCCCAGTCATTAAGCCCATATCAAATGACTCAGAAGAAAATCTGTGAGTGGCTCTAGCAGCCGGTGAATGGCATCTGTATGCATCACTGCCTCTAATGTGAGACAGACTGCAGAACGTACTGCAGAGGCGGGGGTGGGGGGGGTTCGACCAGGGAGCGAACCGGTGTGATGCAACAGGCAGTAAGAACTGAAGGTGTGACATGAGGCTCTCTGTAGCAATAGCTGTGAAAATACCTTCTTGAAACGTTCCCTCTATGAAAGGCAACAAGCAACACATTTGCACCTACTGTGATTGCATTGTTTAATCCATTTCTCTTGTTGTAATCCTGAACAATACCCTTCTCCACTGAGATTAGCCTGCAGCAGTGACATGACGCTCACAGCGCACCTGTAAAATAATGGGAAGGGAATATTCCCAGGCTCCTTAAAACCAATCATTACCACACCAAACAGGCAGCCTAGGAAACCAGCAAGTTTATGTTTAACCCTGGCAACAAGCGACATGGAGCAGAAAACAGCATCAACACATCAAGATAAATATTCCTTCCATGAGGCAAAAATAAATAACAATAGGTTATATCTTAGCCTGTTTATTTGTCTGACTGTCTGTCCATCTGCAGGATATATCAAAGATTTGGTGGACAGATAAGCCTCGGGCCAAGGAATAATTGATTATATTTTGGCCATGGTCTGGAGCTCGGATTTCTGCCATTACACAATTATTGCTTTTTAGCAATATGAAACTAAGAGAGATAGAGACTTTATTCCAAATCCTAATCATATCTTTGCAGGGTCAAGAAATCAATTTAACCTAAAGCTTAAGTGAAAGGAATGACGTCTTTGGGTGTAACAGCGAGAGAATTGTTCAGCGTTGGTGGAGGTTTGCAATTTCCGAGTGTCATCTAGTTTCAACTTAAAGTATTTGATTTACTCCAAAGCTGCGCAGCCTTGGCACACTATTCATTGTCACATATGTCTGCCAGCAAGTAGGAGTAGATTCATCCATTCATACTTTCAAAAGTAATGGGCCTCATTCACGAAACGTGTGCAAGATCAGATCTGATGGTAAAGTGTACGAATGAAGGCTTCTACAAACACAGTCTCATTCATCATTTTTGTTCTTTGGTACAATCAAAACCTACAAGTGTTTGGAAACATGCAGAAGGCACTACGAATGCCTTATCCTCAGTAGTGCCAAACCTCATTAACAACAAAATGTTTCAGTGGCCTACATTTGTAGAAAAAAAGACCTAATAGGCTGAAATGGCGTATTTTTAGAATTGTCCTTGTAGAATTGCAGCCTGGATTTGATCTGTGCCCAACTCCAATGGCGACTGGACACCCGGCAGTGAGGTCTCTCCAATTATGGAACTGATCCTCTGATCCATGAATCCCACGTTGGTATTTTTGTACAGACATAAATATACAGAAAATGTACAAAGAATTTAAGAAAAGATTTGTGAATGAGGCCCAGTGACTTTAAAAGGAAAGGGTAGGTGCTCTGTTTTCAGCTCTGGTGCTGTTTCTGCAGTCTGTTGCGTGTGTTTCCCTCATTCACAATCCTGCTGGCACACACAGCATGTACGTGTTCACACACACGCGCACACACACACACACACACACACACACACACACACGCACACGCGCACACACACACACACACACACACACACACACACACACACACACACACACACACACACACACACACACACACACATACGCACACGCACACATCTGAATGTAGTCTGGTGGGCAGTGTGGGGCTCACCTACAGGAAAGCCTGCCAGGTGAAAACAGGGCGCTGGTGTTTGGATAAGACCTCAATCATCTCTGCTATGTGCTGACAGAGGGCCAAATGCTACTCACACTAGCGGGAGCTATAAGGCCTTTAGGGCGGGGGGTCTCAGCTCCACTTTTCCCCCTGCTACTGCCACTGCTTCACAGGCCAGATGGATCTGATCCTGCCCTGACACCTTCTACCAACTCCATGCGTGCTGAGACATAGAGAGGCACTAATATGAGAGCTCAAAATACCACAGTTCACAAATCAATCTGCATGCTAAGGCCAAGAAGTAGACAAGCTGCTTTCATTTCAACATTTGCAACTGCAACTTGTTGGAAACCGTAGTAACCACAGGGCAGGACAACGAGGCCCAGTGCTGTTTATGACTAAGCTCTCTGAGAGTTGGCAACACTTTACTCAGCAAATGAAAGCTTCAAATAAATTGCTTGGTCTCTTTGTATCTTCCCTGGACTCTGGCTGCTTGTGCACTGGTGATAAGGGAGTGGGTAAACATAGAGAGAGAAGGATGATAGTCAGACAGACCTTCTTGAAGAGGCGGATGACGTCCTCGCTGATCTGGGCCAAGCGGACAATGACATTGTTGGTGTAGATGTCGTTGAGGGTGGCATGGTCGCGGCTCTCCCGCCTCGTCTGGTTCAGGACCAGGTACCAGCAGTTCACTGAGGACAACAGGTGCTGGTCTTTCCTAGAAAAAAGGGGGTGGGGGACTGTTATAATGTCTATCAGAACAAATCAACGTTTGGATAATGTGCATGGTTGGTAATCTATTCATCACTGTCACTTGCATATCATTTTCATTTTTGTTTATTCTGATCCCCGGGTTGAGAAATGTATTGAACTCTTCTCTTTTTTTCTATAACTGGATGATTATTGGATTATTGGCTTGGTTAAACGAGACAAACCTGTTGTGGCTTCAGATATCACAGCATTCTGTCTCTACCTGATATTTTCTCTCTACCTCTCTCCTTGATCCATTCCTGCCTCAGTGAATTTTTCTCTCCCTCACTGTATCATCTGCTCTCTGCCTCCACCACCACGCCCCAAACAATGCTAGTGGGGCATCAATTGGTTAAGTCCTTAATGCTGGTGACCATAATGATGGAGAGAGTCATGGGCCCTGATTGCTGCCTAATCAGTTTAAACTGCCTCGGGTGCTTTCAGACAGACGCACAAAGATACAGGCACACAGACACAGACGCAGAAACAGACAGACCCACAGACACACAATCCCTTCAAAACCCTACCCTCGTCTGGATCCTATCACAACATTAATTGATCAACTAGCTCTGGGGAAGAGACAAAGAGAGAGAGAGAGAGGGCTATGAGAGAGAAAGAGAGAGAGAAAGAGTGCAGGATGGGGGATAGGGTTTCAAAAGGGATAAGCAGTGCCAACATCAAAGACTCCCCCTTCAGAGAGCTTCTGTAATGCTAATCAAATCTAATGAAGCTGATATCTAGCCGCTCCAGAGTGCTATCCCCATTATTCATTCACTTAACTCTGCCCCTCAACACACTTACATAAAGGTATGTTGTGGCTCTGCTGTATGCTCATTCTGGGATTCTCATAGCACCAGTATGGGGCAAAAGATGGGATGGCATCTGCAGTAAACTGAGTCTGGCTGTTGCCTGGCTCTAATGTCTGATTGAGACTGCAGATGCTCTTTGTCTGAAAGGCGAGTCAATTACTTTGGGATTACAGAAATGCAATAGTATTTTGAAAGAGCTGAGACAATCCAACAATTAAATCATAACACATTTCAGTCTGTTGTAATAATACAATGATTAAATTGAACATTAATTTGCTATAGAAATGTGGTGACAGTATGCAAAGGACAGGGAAGGGCTTGGGTTTGTCTAACAATAGAAGACCTAATGTAGACCAGTCTCTCTCTCTCCTCTGGGATGGCCTATTTCTACTGTCCCAACATCCCTCATTCTGTACCAGTTCTGCTTGATCGACCTATCTGCCTGTGAGGGACACAGCTCCTTGCTGTATAATTGCTGTTTAGGGATGAGAGTTCAGGGAACAAGCACTCTCTGCTAATCCCTTAAAGTGGTCAGAGATGCTTCATCACCTCCCTAAGCGCAACACAGCTCCTTCTCCCCACTTCCTCCTTTAATCCTCCACAGATTCCCATCCACACTACTCACTGACTGAACTCTCAGCCCTACTCCATTTGACAAAAATGCTGCTCCTGGACATATATTTTCATCTACTACCACAATAACATATTAAAACTAGAGGACATATGTTCATAAGTAAAGCTGCCTATTCTTGTAATAAATGCTGAATTTGAGAGTCTAAGCTCTACAGAAAAAAACAAGCTGAAAGTGGCCAGGTATCCTAATTCTCGATGTTGAGGCTTAAAGACTCTTCCCGGAAAGAGATACAAAGGACACAAGATCTCTTTCTCCCAGCTGCTGTCCTAAATTCACAGGAATTAGGAGCAGAAGGTCGGTAATTAGGCCTGCGTGCCAGCCGCATCTCTGGGAGCTGTGTATTTTCACACAGTAATAAATGTAGCCCTGAACCTTGATTTATGGGACTGAGGCACTGCCTAGTCTATACTGGTTCATATTACAGAGCCTGCTATCAGACAGGAACCAACCTTGCATAGCACACAGTAAAAGTCCTTCTTACATTTCTTGGTACTTTACAGCCACTTCCCCTCACTGACTTCCTGTGAATGGCTGAGTATCAGTCAACAGCCTGCAGGTCAATTGATGTGGAGAGCCTCAAAAGGGTTGGTTTGTCTAGGGGTCCATGCCCCTTGTATATATGCAGGAAATCATTAACATGGAGATGGCAAATGATGAGCTCTGAGAGTCTCTGGAGAAGTGAGGGAGGGACGAGGGGTGGAGGAGAGAAGAGAGCAGCTTTCTGGCACCCTACTACATCTGTCTACATCTGTCTCCATGTTTTTTTGTTGTTGTTGTTGTTTTTTTTTAAAAAAAATCTGTAGTCCTGTCACAGTCACTGTCTCCATGATACATATAATCTGTGTATACATGCACGAGTATGAAGAGGAGAGGAGAGGAAGTGTATGGGGGGAAGGGAGAGAGAGCGTATGGTTTCAGAACGCTGCAATAATCCCTTGATTCAAGGATGAACTGATGGTAAACTGTCTTCATGATGTGTATGCCCTTAACAAGAATGCATTGTATAGAACTGTGCCCATGCTTTCGTCATGGTTGTACTGAATGCCACCATCTAATCACACACAGCCTATGATGTGTCTGAGCCAGGGTTTCCAGAAGGAAATGTGTATTTATCAAACCAGGACTGTGAAGGCCTCTAATCCCCTCCACACTGCCTTGCTGCTGCTTATCAATGAAACAGCCAAGAAAAGGGAGAATGAGCCAAATGCAATATCAAAAGACAGAGGGGGCACGTGGGTACATGCTGCAAGCTTTGCCATTCAAATACATTTCCCCCCGCTTTCAAGCAGCAGTCTCAATATGCTACATTGCTGATTTGCACATCATTAAGCGGGCCCTTTTTAGGAGGCGACACACTGCCAACATTTGATAATGCGCAGCTGCACAGACCTAATGGCTGGGCCAAAGCAGAGCATGGTGTGGCGGAAGAAGAGAGAGGCTTTGACAGGATCTGAAACACAAACTGCAGACCAGCCAGTCTGTTGGTGTTGTACATACTGACCTCCCCCAGCTGGGCTTGTCAACCTGACAACACGGGAGAGGGGACTGCTGTGGATGAACATACTAAGCCTAGAGATATAGTTTGACCTCTGACTCAGCCATAGTTCAATAATAGTTATAGTAACTGTGGCTAGAGTCATGGCTTTAGCTTGGTGCTGGAATCACAGGGACCTAACAGCATCATGGGGGCATTTGGCTCTATTAATGATAACATCATTAAAACGTGGTGCCGCAATCCTATTGTTTGTTGCATGTTTTTCCCAGATGCCCTTTAAAAGAGAAATGTGTTTGGGACACACACACACGTGCATCCGTCTGATGTGCAGTGCTGTGAGCTGGACTTGCAAAGGAAACACACCTGAATATCCATTTCTAGTTTTTCAAAGCTGTGCCCTCCTGACCATGAAATGAATAGAGATCGCTGACAAGACCATCACTTGGAATAGAGCAAAGACAAAACTGAAAAAGTTCAAGCACAAGGAAAAGATCTGGTATTGTGAGATACCACAACATATTTCCACTGCACCTACCCAATATGGATAGACACACACACACACACACACACACACACACACACACACACACACCTACGTTAGTTTGAACACTATTGCAAGCTCTGTCTTATCTCTTCTAGACAGGTTATATTTCCTATCAATATTACATGAGCTGCCTTCTAGCGGCTGTGTTACCTCTGATTATGTGTATCCCTTGGACAGACAGACAATATCAATCCACTCTAATGTGATGGGGCACATTATAAATCCCATTCATGATAACGTCTGCTTAATTAAAATCAAGTTAGCTATTGTCTCTGAGGTATTGTGAGCCAGTAAGAGAAAGTAAAAGGTACATTGGCACTGGGAGTGAAATACAAGGCAGCCAAGTAACCCTCTTTTTTACAGCGGCCACTTAGTTACACTGCAAGAACAAAGCGGTGCATGCTTGGGTTGCTGCGGTGCAGCTGTAACTGCACTAGCTGTAACTCACAGAGGCATTCAGCTTGCTAATGAAGCTGTATTTGCACTGTAAGGGTTCAGCCAACGGGCCAAAGGCTTCCATCTAGCACATGTGGAAGTCTGTCCTGGCCAGGGTGACCCTCTTGAACTGCTGTTTTGATTTCCCACAAAGCAATGGCAAGACATGGCCATGCACAAGTTACTAGGCAGTGGAGGAGTCATGCTGCTTATGAACTATTCCTCTGCATTATATACAGCACAAGACTGTCAGAGGCATGGAGGGGTGTTGAAGGGTGGTGGGGACAGTAGAGTTCAGGTTTGTTTGTATCAAAACATACAGTAAATAAAAGATGACAGACAAAGACGAAACAAATTGCAAGTAATAACTGTGTTCAGAATATATGTATGAATATATATATGTAATATGGACTTTATTCATTCAGGGCGTGATTCAGACCTTGACCACGCCAGATGTGCACGTGAAGTGATGAATATGTTCATCAAGACATATCCACCTTCACATTATGATACGTGGACGCTGACTTTGACTAACAGTAAGTAACTTTGTGACCTCTTTTCTTTACACGCCCGACACCCTGCCATACGTCTAGTACTCCCATCGGTGTCATGATGTAAAGTAATACATCTGCAAACTAATAATTGCCAGAGACATCAAGTACAATATGAATTGTTGAGTTAAAAAACGTGAAGAACATGATTTAGACAGTGAATGATTGGTCTTTGAATAATTGGAATTATATTTTTAAGCAATTTGACGACTCCCTACAAAAAAGCAAACAAGTTTCCTGACATTTATGTAGTCATGGTGACAGGTGAGATGTCCGGGCATATTGTGGGAATATCTCAGTCCACTGTCTGCACAGTTCTTAATGGCAATGAGCACACAAACCAAAGCATATATTGGCTAGACATTGATGCACAAGAATACGAATTGAAAAAGACAACATTCAATGAACATTGAATTGGTATGTGATGCAGACTTGGCCATAACAAGTGTTGACGCAAAGTTTCAACGCAATGAGCAATGCAATTTGAGATTGTCTTTTTGGTGAGTTGAGTAGAAAAGAGTTGTCATTAAAAGGTGGATTTGAAAAGGCCTTATTTTCCCCTGGTTTCACAGATATGTTTTTACCCATTCACCAGGGTTTGAAAGAGCAGAAAGGTAATTTACTGGATATATATTGGCGAGGTAGCTGACATGTCCTTAGCCGTAGATACGATTTGCAGGTTTATCCTTTTATTTTATTATTAAATTTAGTTATAACATTTGCTAGTAAAGCACAACAGTAGCAATCCAACAATTTGTATTTGCGTTCTGGACTGTATTACATGTGTTTGTGTTGAGTAATCCTACCCAATGAGATGGGATTAAGGGCATTCTTTTGATGTAAAACTTATTTTTGACATTTTTGATATTTCAGTGATTTCTTACGGGCAAAATACGGAACAGTGTTAATCTTTTCAGATTTTGCAAAGTATATTTTAGCATCTTTTTATCCAACTATGTCCTAAGGGCATGTTGCAAATTCAATCTTTGTGCCATAAAGAATAAACCCCAGGACAAAGACATGAAAAGGAAAAAAGGTCCATGGACTGATTTTCCACCGTATCAATGGGAACGACGAAGAAGCCAAGGTATTAAATAAACACGTATGCGAGTGAAGGCATGCCCAAAATCCTAAGCGCACACAATGGTGACTCCAAGTCTGAATAAGAACGGCTCAAAGATGCGTTTCTCAATCCACAAGACCCGTGTATCTTTACACAGGTCTTTAAGACGCACACTGTCAAATATAATTGGAAAGACATTTTTACACACCTATTTGAGTTCATTTAGCTCAGAGGAAGCAAGCATAGTCCTCATAAACAAGTGTATGTAATCAAAGTGTCACACCTCATTGTTGTCAACTCATACATCAGCACGGTGTGTGTGTTGCCATTGCCAATACCCCACACTAGACTTCCAACTGTTTACAGTGCACCACGATCTTGGCAGCATACATGCCTGTAATATACACACTAGGACATGTGTCAAAGGATTAGTTGATTTGTGGTCCCAATTCTCGAGGATCTATCCATCTTGCTGTGGATAAGATCTACTGTACAGTCCAAGGGTTAAGCCACTGCCAGTCCTGTCTACTGTCAGCCAAGTGTTGGAGGCCAGGGTGTAGCCTGCCTCCTCTAAAACAGCTGGCCTCCATTAGCCAGTCAAATCCCCAGCCAATTCTCTAAGACTTCTACATACTGGGTAACACACACAGCTCCCCTACAAACTGTATAGTAAATGTATGTGTAAATATGCACATAAATTTGCACTCACACACACACACACACACACACACACACACACACACACACACACCTCTACACTCTACATCACCTTATGTTCAGGGGTGTAGAGTACCAAAATATCTTTTACACTTTTATAGAAACTGCACAATTCTACATTACACTAGTTATTTAGCAGGACGCTTTGATCCACTTACAAAGGTGTTAGCCAAAGCTATGTGGGGCTCGCACCCACAACCCTGAGACTAAGAGTCTCATGCTCTACTAAAAAGTAGCTCATTTAAAATGTAATTTTTTTTAACTTTCTTTTCTTCATCTTTTCATTCGTCTTTTCTTCACCAACATACTCAGAAACACAAATCAAAATGGGCCCAAGCCTTCAGTGAGGGCTTAAATCAAGCTGATTTGGACTGGATGACATTTACTGACTTCCCCTATACATCATTTCCCGAATTCACCAACTCTGTAGTTCCTGTATTTCGTGTTTCCCTCAATCATCCAAAAAAGGTTGCAGTGGGAGATTCTTTACTCTATAAAGTAGAGATTAAATTATAGATATAATTGATGCATTAAATAAATAATACATTATTATAAATTATAGACTATGTTATGTTCTAAAAATAAGATTCTGAAATTTGTGTCATTTTTCAATCTGTAATGCACATCCTCATTATTCAGTAGTGTTACTACATTGGTGTTTCTTTTGCTATCCAACTAGCTAGCATGTCTAGTGACCTAACTACCAACAACCAGGCAAACACAAACCAAACTAATATTAACTAAGCTGCCGTCATGAATACATTTGATATTTGATTTAATATTACAGTTGGTTCACTTAACATTTCCTCCACATGCTTGTGCAGGTTTGATGCAGTTACAAGTCACGATGGGCCAGTTTCTGATGCAGAATATGACCGAATATGTACTTTATAATGATTTAAAATGTATATAAATGTATATAAGTATAAAACATTCTTAAGTTAAAGTTAAACAATAAAGTTACTAGTAAATCACAGTGAAGAGAGTAAGGGTTTTTGGCAGGGCTTCTTCACTAATCAACTGTGTCCTCGTTATCATTCCGGAAGTAGTTGACCTTTGAAGATGTCCTAAACATCTTGGCTGTAACAAAAGCAATTCCCATGGTACATAAACATAATGGGGTATTTTGCCGCATAGCTCTGCACTGTAATCAAACAAGGCATTGTGATTAGCAGCAGCAGGGCTGGGTCTTGCAGGCAGGCTATAAATCTATTACTGGCAATCCTCCATGACAGTGAATCAGCCACTGATCAGAAGGGGGTACAGTGACGTGGCATGTAAAGGTAACCTGGCTGTTCCCTGGGATCATAGTGAGGTCTTGCTCTTAGCAAAGACAACTAAAGAAGGGACAAAGGATAAAAAGAGAGATCAGCTTGGCCAGACAAACAGAGAGATGCTAACAACAACAACACTATAGTTACAGTGAGAATGAGAAATGCAGCTGGAGTCATTTCTGGGCAGACTGAGGATGGAGCGAAACATAGATGAAAGACCATGAGAACCATTATGGGTTGGAAAACATGATAATGACTGTATTTAAGCAAAGACAACACACACAAGCTCTCAGGAATACACGCATACTGTCCATGCCACAGTTGCAACTACACATGTATGTGGATTTACGTGTCCTATTAAACAAAAATAAACACACACAAAAGTCAGCCCGCATGTGTGCGTGTGAACTGTGGTTGGGGGGGAATGGGGGGCTTACTTGAACTGATGGTGTTCCCTGGAGCTGCGGATCTTGGAGGAGAATCTCTCAGCCAGTTTCTCCAAACTGCGGGAGTACTCCAGCTGAATCTCTGCCTTACGGCGGAAGAATTCCTGCAGGTCCTGCAGCAGCTGGATACGAGACTCAGACTGTTGCTCCAAGCATTTGAACTGCTCCACCAGCTGGTTACGGATCTCTGTCCATCAAAACACAAAACAATATTGATATGAGTCAACTGTTTATACTGCTGCCACAACAGTGCAGAACATGTCTGGGACCAAATCACCCATACTTGTCATAATAACGCATCACATTATAGTCTGCCCTGTAGGAATACATGCTGAATTATTATGACTTATTTTTCGTGCTGATGCTGTTGTGAGGAAATGTTTCTGTATTGGCACTTAAAGGTGCTACGTGTAGCATTTTTAAACATCAATATATCATTGAAAAATTAATTGTTCTATAGTGTGTATAATTACCATAAACAAATAAGAACGTGGTCAAGATGATTGATAAACTCAATCTAACAGCTCAATCTAATGCCACATTTCCCATCAACCCTGTGGCTTCCTTTTGCAAAGAGGATCTTCGCTTTTTTCAGCCTTTCGCTTTATGTCGTTGGAAGTGATTTTTCACTTGTTCCATCATCTGCCATTACAAGAAACTCAAAGCTTTAGCTCCACATCGCCCTGTTCCTGTTTTGTGCTGTAAAGCAAACTAGCAGGTTTCCCCCAAAATCAAACCCAATGGCACACAAAAGAGACTGGTGGAGGCTGCCAATCTCCTCGGTGATGGGCTCATTTGTTTGCGGTAATTATAGTAATTCTCAATAAGAAAACCTGTGTGTGTGTGTTTACACTGTGGACACATAATAAAACTGATTTTAATGAGTAGGCACACCCCCCTTGAAGTAATGAGGTAACATTTAAGGGAAACCTGACACTAGCAGGCTGACTGCAGTTCCACTATGCTAGTAGGAACCCACGAGAGAAACATGATTCCATGTATTGTTGTCATTTGCAGCAATGCTAGTCAAGAACAAAGAACGGCCTATTTTGCAGAACAAAAACATATCCTGATGAAAAGAGTTACTGGAAATGGACAGAATACAGTACAGTATGTATAACTTGTCAGAAGAAAGGGAAGCCCCAAAACTAATGAGCATCCTTTAGTAAAAAAAAAAATAAAACAGATATAAAAAAAATAAAATAAAGGTTTTTCATGACATATGAAAGACAATTTTCCTGTCACATCAAACAAGATAAAATGTGTTATTTCCCTCACTGCTCTTTCTGGGTCAAAGCTGGCAGTAAACTTAAAAAAAAGAAATATCAGATGGCAACCCAGCCAAACATTAAATAGTGTTGGCTCCATTCCTGCTCTTCAAGAGAGTCAGATGCCTTCAGCTTTTTAATGTGATCTTGGTGAGTCTTTTTCTCTGGTTTCAAAGCATTTTGTTTGTATGATGACACAATTTAGGTAAGTCTTTCTTTGGTTTCTTTAGAGAACGTTGAATTCTTTGATTTTAAGAGCAGAAGAAATTCCAGCAGCATCTGGCATATACTGTATATTCTACCTGTATACGCTAATCTAACTTGGCAGGTTCCATACCTACACAGTATAAATAACCAGGCTTCAAATCAATGAGTCATTGCATGTTGTAACATCCTTCTAAGAAAAAAAGTTTATCAAATTTTAAATTGACTTGGATTTTACACATATCTGGGCCATGGGGGTGACACTGCCAGGCAGATGGACTGTTAACTGCATGGCACAACCACAGCAATGACATAGGCCATGTTTCCATGCTGTTGAGGGTGTAATTTGGCCAGCCAAGCCCTTTCCGTGGATATATACAGGCGCTGACTACTGGGGAAGCTAGCCATTTGTGTTCAGCGACTGAAGAAGTGATGTTGTGCAGGGGAGCCTTTCTCTCCCTGTGATGTTGTGCCGCCTGGCCCCAGCCTCAAGCGGCATGCTACAATCTGTGGTTAACCATTGTAACCATTGTCCCAGCCCTTCCCTTTATCCAGGGGCCTCCCTCTCCTTCCCAGCTCCTTAGGCTTAAGCTTATTTTTTTGTGAGAGCCCTACAACCAGAGGTCTCATGACTAGGACCAGCCCTGGAGAGATGCCACTTTACTACTTCAAAACATATCAATCCTAACCTCCAAGAATGTCTTGCTCTCCCTGACACACAGCGATTTTACTATTTAACTAGAGAAAGACAAAGCAGGAGAGCCAAGAGGAATGCCCAAGGAAAATCTAACACTGATTCGCATGAATGACAGGGAGGACTTTTGAAAACACTTTTCCACAAAAGGGAACTCTGAACCAACAGCTGCTGCAGTGCATTTGACAGATGAGTTTGGAAAAATAGGTCGCGCGCGCCAGAAGTGTGTCCTCGCCTCTTAGAAACCATGAGCAATTCGAGAATTATTCCCTAAGCATTCCCAATTCCTTGCATGGAGACCTCATTCGCTGTGGTTTATTTAAAGTGTCTGAACCCTCGGTGGTGCTTTTCAAACTAAAGAGAAGGAATGCTGTGAATTTATGCCTGCAGTTACAGATGCTTGTTTGTGTTTTTGAACACCAAAACAAGTCCAGAACACTAGACTATCATATAAGGAAAACATTTGGAAACCCAAAAGTGGTATCAACTCTGGTCTCAGATCTGATTTGCTACCAACTGAACAGGGTAAAACATGCATATTGCTGGTGTTTACAGACACGATAAAGATGACCTCAACTCAATGAGTGGTTTGAGACACTGAGGCACTAAACCTTGACTGTTGAGAGTGATTGTGGGTTCAGATCACCTACAAATGAAACGCTATGGACAACCTTCAGAGACTCAGGTAGAAAATCAGAGACTTTTCTCCCTTTATAGTGTCTGTAC
>CABFOQ010027084.1:2549-13881 GCA_900660455.1 Gephyroberyx darwinii | reverse complement strand
GAAGTATCTTGAATCAGAGTCTAACTTTAATGTCCCTAGACAATCTGTTATTCTTACTCTCTTAATACCCCTTCTTGTCCCAGTCCTTCCACAAGAAAGGAGAAATGAAATACATACAGATGATAAATTATTATATATTATCTATAGATCATTTTTTATTACAAATCACACATAAATTCATCACCAGGAAGTCTATCCACTGCAAAAAACACCCATCTTAACTTTTGTTTCTTAAATGAAATTTGCACCTAATACTGTTTGGCCCGGCTATAGTCAGGGGGCCGACTGCTCTGCTGCACCCAAGCGACATCAACAGTATAATGGATTCCATTCGTTTCCATATTTGCCGCCTCTATGAATTTCATCAAATAGTGGTGGTGGTGGTGGTTAGAGACGCTGGGATGGGATGGTGAGAATCATGCACACACACACACTCCCGTCATCTGAAGGCTGTGCAGAAGCAGGTAATCAGGGCTACGTTGAGTTCAACCAGACCTGGAAAGGCAGTAAAATTCAGGGTCAAAGAATTATTTGCAAATACTACCAGATGGGGGGTCTTGCAACTTTTACTACTACTACTACTACTACTACTGCCATTATTTATCACTATTGTACTTGTATAAGCAGCCATATCGTTGTGTATACATTCACTTTTTTGAATTGCAATCATTGCTACTTCTTCAGTGTGTTTGAAAATGTACTTTTGACGGTGCAGGTATGGCTTGAGCAGAAATGGAGGAGGATAGCTGTATCCCATATCCTCCACATCAGTTAAAAATAACTCATTTGTCAAGTATGGCAGCAGCGGCGTTGGGGGGGGGGGGTTAAACTGACACCCCTGGGCTTCTGCTCAGACAGTACTTGAAGGTATGACTCAGATTGGATACCTTGTGTAACTCCGGCGTTGTCTGGGGAACAATGTAATTGATTCAGAAAGACGTGGAACAAGTCTCAAGCTGTGCACAGATGGGAGTCGGACTCTCAGCTCTGATTTTAGACGCTGCTATAGAAATAAAATCTATAGTTGTTGTGCTATCATTCATCAATACACAGGACAAGATGTTACCATCCAAGGTAAACACTTGTAGAAGCCCAATTCAGATAAATAAGTAGTAAAGTAGTAGTAGTAAATAAGTAAATAAAAAGTACAAGTGATATAACCACCATGATGGCACCATTCGCCAGTTACGCCAAGAAGGCTCCACGGTGTATTCCAGCGTCCTGGAAACACCCCCCTCTATGCCACCACCTCACAACTCTCCCTTTACCCTCGCCATCTAATGCCTGACATCAACCTAGCATTACCCGAGCTTCGACTCAGCATTAACACCACGCTTCTAACCATCGGATGCTTTGACTGGGTCAGAGTCATCGCTATTTGTAGCTCTAAGAGTAGGGTAGGGTGGGAACCTGTTGGAGGAAAGGGGTGTTTAAATGAGATTTGAATCTGTAGTGGTTCATTTGAGTGATCTGTACGGGTTTTACAGATTTTATTATTTCTTTCTTGAACAAAACGCTGGAGGCTTTTTCTGTCGATTATATCACAGCATCCTTTTTCCTTCTTCCCAGAGAGCCAAATTCAGCCCAGGAAAGTCATTGTTTAAATAAACTCTGTTGCATTATTGTGAAAATGTAACTATTAATCTGACCACTTAAAATGTGATTTTAATCTCCCATAATCCTCCTGAGACTTGATGACGTCCTGTAACAAGATCATTTTTTTCCACCACTTTATTTCTACAGCACATTTTACATCCCTGAGGAGCTCCATCTCTGAAGCCCAGCTGCCACGACCTCCACTCCCTCCTCCTCCTCCAACACATATCGGTCTGCTAGTTCACACAAGGAGGCTCTCAGTTATCTTGAAGATTGTCTTGAGGGTCTGACGGCTTTCTTGGAAATGTAATTCTGGAAGCGGAGGTGGGAGAAGCCGGCTTGTGGCCGAGAGGTTGAATCCCTGGACCGGATGGCAAAATGTGGGCGGGGGAAAGTGAACAGATAACGCTCTCCTCTCCCTCAGCAACTACTGTCTAGGTGCCCTTGAGCAAGGCAGTGAACCTCCACCTGCTTCAGTGGAGCTGCTCAACGGCCACCAGTAAAAGACTGTGGTTGTACTGGGCAGCTCCCAGTGGCCAACAGATTAGAAAATTCAGTCGACTTTCCTTGGATGAATTTACTTTGCCTGGATGAACAAAACATAAAATAAGGACGTACAGAAACACACTAATGTGAGTCTTCACAGACGAGGAAAAGCTGTCCACACTGGACAGTCGTAAAAATCTTGAATGAAATGATCTAATTTGAACTTTATTCTGAAAAAATGCAATCCAGCCGTATATTCTTTTACTTTCAATCCTTTCAAAAATGAAAATAAACAAATGAAAGAATGAAAAATGAATTAATGTTAAAAATAAAAAATAAAAATAAATAACAGTGAGCATAAATGAGTAAAATAATGAATTTGCAAGAATCTTTACAGTCATTTATTTATTTCTATTCCTATTTCTCTATTTCTTCCAACCCTGTTAATGTCTTTATTGACGATCCTCACTTTTATTTATTTCTATATTTATTTCTGTATTTCTATGCATTTTATATAATATATGTAATATTTATATAATATTATATATATATATATATATTATGTATTATATATTCATTTTATTTCATATATTCATTCATTTTATTTTTGTATTTACTAATAGATTAATTTATTTCTCATTATGGCCAATTCTGTCCTCCATATCTTGGACAAGGATAGAAATTAGGTTTTTTGGGGGTTTAAGGTCCATTTCATAACATAAACATCATTTATTCATCACAGCTTTGGGTTGGAGTTAACTTTGTGCAATAAAAGCCTTTTGGAAGTGAAACCCCAGGGGGTAAACCATGTGTATGGTGTGTAGGGGCTTTCCTGCAAGTAAGCTTGGATGAGTTCAAAGGGAACATCGGTACGTGTACGTTCATGCCCAACTGGATGCGAGACGACAAAACGCAAGGCTACAAAAGCCGCTCACTCTCAAACAAAGGAGACAAAACAGAAGAAGGCAGAAGGCCACGGCTGCATCATCCTTCCTGTCGAAAACAAGGTTACTCAAAAAAAGAAATGCAGACGTGCGAAAGAAAAGCTTTAATTGTGTGTTTGTTCCTCCAAGGCTGCTGAGCGTTTACTGCACTGTGAAAATCATCAGTTTTCTGGTGATTTGTTGGCTGGTGTATAGCGTGTCTGCAAGCTGCATCAACGTATGAATCAATGGACGATTACATTCAGTCAAGTATTTTCTGCTGAAAAACTGCACAAATACTCCCATTACAAAGGCTTTTATTTAATATGATTGGCGTCAATCAATACAGCACAGAGTCTGGAGTTTGGCTCTTTTATTTATTTGGTTTTCTTTCTTTTCTTGGTTTGAGTTGTGATGGTTTTAAACAATGCTTGTTTTTTTTCTCATTTTTTCCTGTCCAGTAGTCTTTCAGGCCTTGGCTTCGACATTTTATTGCTGCAAAATAACATGACGACAAAAACCATGGATCGACCTCTGCTCGTCTTACAGGTCTGAGGAATAGGAATAGTTTGTTCTTCATGTCTCTTCCATCTTCCTCTTCCCTGAAAAGCCACGCAACACCAAAACGTGGAGTGTTTATCGCCATCGCTGTCGAGGAGAGGTTTGAATTGACAGTTGTGATTGAGATTGAAAAGTTGGGCGTCCCTGTTGTCAACGTGATGGCAACGACCGGGTCTCTACATGACCATGAGGAAGAAAAAGATATCTAGCCGGATCACCTGTCAATCAAACAGTACTGTGACGTCTTTCTGCTTTGGATTTTCTGTTGATGGAGTTTGATTTTCTCTTCTCTTTGTCTGTTAAGCCACGGTGGCTATCGCCACTCATGCTAACTACCCAGTTCTTCTTCTTCTTCTGCTGCTGACAGAAATGGGAGTTTATTCATTTGCACATATAGAAAAGAAAGCAAATCGAACATAAAGAGCGTGGCTTGTCAATTTGAAGCAGACGAGGGCAGAGATGTGACGGTCGAAATGGATAAATGAATGAATTGTGTGGATTGATTCGGCCTCTGGAGCACTTAGTGGATTGATCCGCTTTTAAACAGGCAGTATAAGGTGTGTAAGGTGTGGATGGTGAGTTCAAGGTCAGCTTTAAATCTTGTAAGTCCTTGTAAATCTCCCTGGATAAGAGTGAGCTAAGTGTCTTAGCAAAAAGTACCCAGCAGGGATGTGTTACAGCAGCAAGCTATTGAGGGTAGAGTTCATAAAACTCGGTACAGATTCAACACTGTGTTTGCACCAAGCTGGAAACATGCCTGACATTTTATAAATCTCAAACAAAGAGGAATTGTGTGCAGCTGACACACTCCTGTTTGACCATGAGCACCGTCTTTTCTGGGCCGACAAGCTTGTTGACCGTCCATCGACTGAGTTTCTACAGGAAGTGACTTGATGATCGTGTTGCTGGCAGTGTGAACTCGCGGTTACAGTCTCACTTCCTCAGCAGCTACTGTCTTAAACGCTCATGAGCAAGGCATCAACCTCCAGCAGCTCCGAGTCCCATGTCGCCGTTGTCACGTGAAAACCTGGCAACATGTTTTCAGGACGGAAGGGTTTCATGCTCCTCTATGGGTTGAGAAAATTCGTCGACCTCTTGGGCTGATGAAGCTTCAAAACCCAGCGGAGAGTCTTTAAAATGTGTTTTCATCAAGCATCAGGCTGGTTCTTCATCCCTGAAAAATTGACTTTTGGCGATGAAAGGTTTTTACCCGCAGAGACTTTCCTATGAGAGTCAACTTGCCTGGTTAAAAAAGGGCCGAGTTATAAAATAAAATATTGAAATTTCACAATAAGACGGAGGTTTCTCTCCTCTGGCCTTCTTTTTAAAAATTCCTCTTGTGTTGAACAAGGGGAATTTTTAAAAAGAAAGCTGTGCTCACTGTCTTTTAGACTCTCTGGTGGATCAGAAATCATCTCCATACTTCACATCCCTCTCTTCTATGTTCTTCTTCTACTCGCTCTTGTATTCTCTCATCTTAAGTTTGGTGGTGGTAAAACTTTCTCTCGTTTTCCCTTATTTCTTTACCCTCTAGCACGCTATCTTGCATGGCCACAGGATTATTTTGTTAGATGTACTGCAACACCTCGTAGTCAATTGAAACTTAGTCAACTGTGAAGGAGGAGATGGTATTTATTGGTTTCTTAAATGTGGATGATGCAGGAATTTAAGCTGCTTTTACTCTTGCGCTCTCTCTAAATCACTCCCAAAAATGCCCCTACGCTTATGAGAGGCAACCTATGGGTCCTCTTCACTTCCTGATGACTTTAATCGTCTAATCACGATGTGGTTTCCCAAGGAGAGGTTCCTGTATGTCATCCGATCCGTTTGTGGGAATATTCCTCTTCCTGTTTCCTCCTCCTGCACTTATTATGAAGGCTGACTTGTCTCCTTTTGTCTCCTGATTTTCTGTCACATGATCTGATGTTTTCTAATCAGTGTGAACAGCAAGAAGCTGCATGGAGTCGGAGGCATGCGGCCGACATGCAACTTGGATTTGAACGGTGAGATTGTGGCATCACGTATCTTGACTGTTGTGAGTTTCACTATTTGACCTCTCTTCTATCTCCACAGGAAAAGAAAAGTAGATTTTGAGACTAAGATGCAGCATTGAATCCCTCGTCTACCTTTCGCTCATCATCTGAGTCCTGAACCTGTAGTGCAGCCGGGTGCAGCCACGCCCCCGAAGATCAGATGTCTCTCTGAGACTTCCTGCATCAGATTTCTGCGAAAGCACAACCGTTTGTTACCTGAAATAGTTTCCCCTCTCGTCACCCCCCCGTAGGCGCTGGGCAGCTTCAACGCTCCTCCCGATGATGACGCCATTCAGCGGATTTGAAAGTTGTAACTGGATATGTGTGTATTTCATTTCTCTCTCATACCGGGTGTCTTATCTGCTCCTGTGCTTGAAAGATCAATACTTTTTTTTTTTCTTTTCTGCCGTTCTTTATCCAGGAAAGCTTTGCAGTTTAACCTCTGATCGATCACAAGTTCTAGTGGATGAAGTACAATACTGACAACAAGCTAACCCTCTCAAGGACCCTTGGGTGTCCCTGGGTGTGTTGTGACGTGACACCGAAGGCTCCAGGAGGCTCTGAGCAGAACTGAAGTAGGTTCACCTTCACATCACTACGAGGATGACATCACCGCTTTTACGATGAATCGTGTTATCGTCAATAAAGGGGAACGCCAATGTTTTTTAACATTTTTAACAAATTTAATTCCAAAATGTTATACAGTACTTGTTATATACAGTACTTGTCAAATGTTATACTGTACTTGTTATATACAATACTTGTCAGAATTTTATACAGTACTTGTTATATACAGTACTTTTCAAAATGTTATACAGTACTTGTTATATACAGTACTTGTCCAAATGTTATACAGTACTTGTCCAAATGTTCTACAGTACTTGTTATATACAGTACTTGTCCAAATGTTATACAGTACTTGTCCAAATGTTATACAGTACTTGTTATATACAGTATTTGTTAAAATGTTATACAGTATTTTTTGTTTTCATCAGTGTTTTCACTCCCCAATAGTGTGGAGCTTATTGTTTTTGCTGTCTTCAGTCCAGTAAAAACATAACGTACAGATTCAGAAACACCAAATCATATTTCATTTGCTCTGTGAATGTGAAACACACATCTTGGGTTCAGCCAAGGGGGGTTATGGGAGTTCTCTAGAAGCAGGAAGAGTGCACGATTCTGTGTTTATACATTTTGATATTGATTGTATTTGATTTCTAATGTAAATTCTCACGTTATCGCCTTCAGCCCTGCCAACTTCACGGTGGAGGCCATTGGAGAAATCCCCCTGCAGGCTGAACATCTGACAGTATGAACCATTCCTTGTAACTTCCCATGACTGAAGAGAGAAAAACCTGATTTTTCACAACAAAACACATTGAGGATGGAGCTTTAGTGCAGCAAAAGTTCAGTGAACGTCTTAACAAAGGTACATCCTGAAAACAACAATGGAAATAATTCAATTTTCCTTGATTTTATTTCTGTCTCTTAGTGTCGTCAAATGAATCAAATCAAAATCTCTAAGTCAGACGAGCATTTCAGCATTGAGGAACTAAATGACTTCGGCCCCGTCCTGATGGGGAGTTAATAATAGTGGTAATTGACGTTGGCGCCAGGGGCGTTCTCGTCGTAGCGATGCTGCCGTCCTTGGTCAGCGGGCCGCCGGCGGTCCATCCAGTATGACAGGTTGGCCTGTAGCCTCTGCAGCAGGAGAGAAAAGGATGGATCCTGGTTGTTTTGAGAGCCTTCACTAGATCTTAATGGGATCTGAGGGAGCAGGGTGGACTCTGGATGTATGGTCCATTTATGGGTGAGTCCGGGTCTTGAAGTTTAAAAGAAAATATAAACCAATTTCCACTCATTATGGTTGAAAATAAAGAAAGTGCCGCCTCAGTGGGTTTTTCCAGTCCAGTTTTCCTACAGAAATCAATGCAGAAAACTGAGGAACTCTTTCTCCTCATGTATTTTATGTCTTTATCTTTACAACGGTGTATCTGATTTCCACACAGGAAATAATATATGTTGTGCAACTGTGTTGAGTTTCGAGGCCAGACGCCGCCGGTCCACGAACACACCAGGGATTAAAGGGATTATTTTTCATTCCTATATCTTCGTGCCGCAGCAGCAACCTTGCAGCGCTGTAATCCGTTTGTTGTTTTGGTTTCATGTTGTTTGTCTTGTAGGGTCGAAAATACTGGATAGGGTGTGTCTTTCTATTCAACCAACAAATTCAGGAAGTAGCGCCTGTCCCACCTGTTACCAAAGAAATGAAAATAAATGGTTTTCCTCAGGAATGCAGCGACTAACCCTGGCAGTGTTAATGCCATATACATTATTTTGAATTAACTGAATTGAAAGGGAACCGACCTCTGACCCTGCTGGTCATTTTCCATTTCAGCCGATGCTTCAATCCTCTGAATGAGTGCAACAGTAGAGTAAGCTGTAATCACTAAATCACCAGTATTACAAGCAACAAACAGTAAGGAGGTCAAAGGTCAAAGCCATTAGTGCCCTTTACAGTATTCCTGTGAATCGTGCTAAAAATGGAAACTGGAGGAATAAGAGTGGAGCTGAAGACTGTTATGGAGGCTGATGCTACTTTACAGCACATCCTGTAAATTCACAATATTGTTTTTCCTCAGATGGATATTTTATTATTTCTTGGTAGATTCTCATATTGCACATATTTTTCCATTTGGTTTTCTTTGCCTCAATCAGCTCCACTGCTATTGTGCTGTCTCTTTTCATACTTTCATTCATACAGTTCTGCTTAAGATGTGTTTAAACCAGCGGTCAACAAATGATATCTCACACCAGTGGTATTGTTACTAGTGTTTCTCCACATTAAGACTACATTTCCCATCAGCCCCGTTGCTTCCTGTCCCCCCTCCCCCTCCCTGGCATCTTTGTCTTTCCTGAAGAGGATCAACATGTTGAAGTGATTTCTCCATCTTCCTTTCTCTCCTTCCTCCATCTGCCGTCTCCAGAAACTCTTTAGCTTTAGCTCCGTTAGCGCTGGAAGAACAGCGCCCTCTTCCTGTTTTGTGCCGTAAAGCAATCCAGCAGATTTCCCTCCAAATCGACCCGGTGGACACAATGTAGAATACAGAGTAGAATACAGAGTAGAGGCTGGTAGAGGCTGGTAGAGGCTGACAGGCTGGTAGAGGCTGGTAGAGGCTGACAGGCTGGTAGAGGTGGTCTGGTTGGTTTACAGTAATCATACCTATGTCTGAAAGTTAAAGTGGTGATGATTTATCGCTTCAGGCTGCTGGTGTATTTTAACATCCAAGTCTTGGCCAGTGCAGCTGTGAGTCCGGTAGGCTGTTCATGATCAGATGTGACAGCTAGGCAGCTGAGTGCGAGGACTCAGGTGTCAGCATCGCAGCCATTAACACAATCACACAGGCCACACTTGTTAAGCTGTCAACCGCAGATGAACCTTACACACACACACACACACATACATTCAGACAAATCATCTTTTCTTTAGGAGTATTTCAGCTCATTTCAGCCGGTGGCCTTGAACGCACCGTATGCTTTTCAGTCACTGCTGAGGATTTGAACGTCTTTTCAGCCGTCAGCAGTGAAAATGAGCTTCAAGGCTGAGAGGACGCCGACGCTCCGCAACAGAAAAAAAGAGGCTGATCATCATAACTCACAATTCATTAATATGAAACCTTGCACAAGCCCTGAACACACACACACACATGCATTATGCACACACACGTACCCCATCTACATAGCTTTCTGGGAAAACGGGCTGTGTACTATTGTTGGCTATTATCGCCCTGACCATACATTTGTCTTTCAGGGTCAAACAGGAATGAGCTCTATAAGGTATACGATACCTGACCTTCATGGAGGAACTCGTATCCTGTCTGTAAAGAGTACAGGCAAGCTGCTGCAGTGTACATCTTAAAATGTGAAGTGAAAATTTGAAGTCACAGGTAGGTAGGTACCAAACAGTAACAGGATACAGCTCCACTCTTATTTCTCCAGTTTCTATTTTTAGCATGATTCACAGGAATACTGTAAAGGGCACTAATGGCTTTGACCTTTGACCTCCTTACTGTTTGTTGCTTGTAATACTGGTGATTTAGTGATTACAGCTTACTCTACTGTTGCACTCAATCAGAGGATTGAAGCAGTTGTCCATCTAACGTCTAGTTGGACGTCCTCCAACCAGCCCCGACCACCATCCCTCCAGAATCGGCCCTCTTCGTAAATGGTACCGGTCCTCTTGGCTCAGCCGCCGAGAGCCCACGTGTAGACGAAAGTTCGGTTGTGAGATCCAGCAAAGAAAAAGTATCAGAGGAAAAGTTTCCCAGCAGTACCGAGCATTACCTTGTTGAAATGAGATCTTGACGTGGCTTTTAACCAAAGAACCACGTGAAGCACCCAGACTTGGGGGTGCCGTGAGTTTAGTGGCTGCATGAAATTGTTGAGGTTATGGGTTCAAATCCCATCTCCACTCTGAAGTGTGGTGTGATTTTTACAAGGTAACATCTAGAGAAAAGACTGATGAGGTCTTGAAAGTAACCTGTCAATGGCAATGAAGACCCTGTGGCTCAACGAGTAAACCTGCTATGAGAAGATTAGAAGGTTGTAGGTTCGAGGCTTTGGGCGGGGTCTGGTGGCGTGACGAGTAAAGCTGCTGTATGAAGTTCTGAAAGTTGTGGGTTCAAGACCAGCTTCTGCTGTTAACTTCCAAGTCCATTTTGAATGTCTACCCCTGAAGGAAAGACTGAAAAGCGCTCAGAGAGTAGGGTCAAGTGCAAAGAGGACCTGGTGGCGTGATGCTGTTGTTCGCAGACCCTGGACGGATACGTCTAGAGGACGTGGGGTGGCTAGTTCGACTCCCTCTCCGACACACTGCGACACAGCGCGCCATAAATCCATTCCCACTGAGATGGGGTCGGGGTGGCGCCGTGTCCCCCCCGGCCTTCCCGAGAGGTATGAGGAGGGGGTTATGAGGGAGGACGCCCCGGATGTCTGAAGTTCTAACAACAGGTGAAGTTGAGCACAAGCGTCATTTAAAATGTTTTTATTGTAGCAGTAGAAATGTTGATTGCAGCATAATTACATCATAGCCACCGTCAACATCCAACACGCCTCCATTAGAAATGTCAGAGCTGAACATGGACGCCTGGAAAGAAGAAAGAGACATCGTTATCTGTTACTACTATAGTAGTAAAGTTAGTATTATAGTAGTAGAGTAACTACTGTAATAGTTATATACTATATATAATAGTAACATTAATTACTTTAATTACTGTTATAGTAGTTACTCGACTAACTTTACTACTGTAACTCTACTAACTTTACTACTGTAATACTAACAGATGATGTCACTTTCTTCCTTCCAGGCTCAACTCATTTCTAACTGAAGGTGTATTTGGATGTTGACTGTTGTAACTGTTTGGCCGGCGGTGGCTGTAATGCAATTGCTCTTGGATTTTTGAAAAGCTCTCAAGAGAAGAGCTTCAGTTCCTCTTGGACTTTGTGGTGTAGTGAGTTAAGTGACTGTATGATGTCGTTGAGGTTATGGGTTCAAGTCCCATCTCCACTCTGAAGTGTGGTGTGAGTTTTACAAGCCAACATTCAGAGAAAAGACTGATGAGGTCTTGAAAGCAACCTTTCACCAGCTACTAAGACTCTGTGGCTCAATGGGTAAAGCTGCTGTATGAAGTTCAGAAGGTTGTGGGTTTAAGGCCCTCTTTAGTCCAAAATCTT
>CABFOQ010027082.1:11200-26537 GCA_900660455.1 Gephyroberyx darwinii | reverse complement strand
GGGACCTTTGTCGCATGTGATGCCTCCTCTCTGCCAATCGTTCCTGTCTCTCTCTGCTGAACTGTCCAATAAAGACAGAAATGCCCAAAAATTAATCTTAAAAAACATAAAAGAAATAAATTAAAATACATTGACCAAGGAGGTCCTGTGTAGCTCAATGGATGGATTGTACTAACACCCTCAGGGTTTGTTGTTTTATTGAATCCGGGGGCACTTATGCTGAAAATCGATGCACTCTCGGTGCTGGATAAGAGCGTCCACCAACTAACAATTGCTTTAATATAAGTACAGCCAGGAGATGTCTCACAACTCTTGCACTGGTCACACAGATAAATTGTATATTTTGCCATGTGTCTCTCTGCAGTTCCTGTTGCAAGATGTATTGTTGTTGCCCAAAAAGTTGCCCAGCCAATCAAAACACTGATTGACATACTCAGAAGTGCCTGTGGCCAAAAAGTGTTTGTTTGTAGGTGAGCACAATCCTGTATTCCACCCAGAACAGTGGATAGACACCCCCCCACCTCCCTCCTCAGGCCAGAATACAGTTGGGTGGCTCGGAGGGTGACACCAGCTCTGAGTATGTGTGAATGTCAGACGGGCGGTCACTGAGGATCTGAGAGTTGGGGAGAAATTGCTGACCAAAGCAGTCCTGGAGGTGCCCTTGGCTTGGTGTAGTATTTGTTCCAGGAGAGCAGACACACCGCGGAGGGAGATGGTCTTCCGAATTCAGATTGCCTGAGCGCAGAGGATTATTCAGTACCTGTAGCAACGAGCTAAAGGGATAAGCATGCGTGTGTGTGTGCGTGCGTGTGTGTGTGTGTTTGTCTTTGTATTAGCCCGTGTGTCTGCATGTCTCCAGGGCTGTCTTTTTCTTTGCATCTGTATGAGTCAACGTGTGTGTTAGGAGTGGTAGACCAACCAAAGTGTGTGTGTGTGTGTGTGTGTGGGTGTGTATGCGGTGTGTATGCGGTTTGCGTGTTTCTGTATGTGTGTACGTCCACACCTGTGTGCGCGCGCTGTGGCAGTAATGAAGGGTTTGGAGTTTGCTGCTGGTGGAGAGTTTATCATTACTCTAATCCCTCTGGAGAGATATTCTCTTGCCTTCCCCTCCCACGCACATCCCTCTCAACACTCAGACCTGCAGATAAAATGTGTTGTTTGGAGAATATGCTCTGTCAATTTTCAAACAAGGAAGCGTTATGCAATAAGAACAAGTGCAGAGTTTATTATATTACTTGTGCTCCTTGCTCTGTTTGTGGGGTTGTTGTGCGCGCTCTGACCTCCCTCGGTCCTGTGTGTTCAGTGACTCTCGTGGCTCGCTCGCTCTTTCCTGTTTGAGAGATGTCGTATCTGCATAAGTCAATGAAGAGGAGTTGTTGCAGAGGCGTGGGCGGTGTTATTTTGTTCTGGCAACCCACCAGAGACCAAATAACGAACGTCCTCATTATTCACATACAAAAGTGGCTATGATCTTGTCTGATATTAGTAATACTGTTTTAAGTCACATTTTTCCTGTGGGAAATAATTAAATTGAAGGCAAATGCACGTAATGAACGGAAGCAGAGACTTCCTGCTGTCAGCAAGTCCTTCGAAGGAAACTCTCTCTTCCAGTACAAAAGCCCACGTTCTATAAATTCAGGTAGAAGTGAGACTTGTGTGTGAGAAAGGGATTGTGGTATAGCCGGGTATATCTGGGCTCCCAAGCTGTGCTGCAGGGCACCTGTTCTAAATGCTAAACGTGTGAGCCAGTGATTGGTGCAGTGCTGCCAATATACTTCCATGAGAATGCAGCGCTGGGGGGTGGGGGGATTTATAGCTGTGTGGGGACTAGGGGTCAGACAAAATAAGACCACATTAGACAGTTTAAGATTAGAAGTGAAGCAGAGGGATGGAAATAGTGGCTGGAGTGAAACCGTTAAAGCGCAATGTATCCAGGAGATAAGATTAGCCCAAAGCTATGCTTCCCCGGGATGCCGGTGAGCCCGAGGCTTTTGGAGATCTCCAGTCAGTTCGTACAACTCTCTATGCCTCAAAAACAGTTTTCTCACAATTATCTGGTCTGCACAGCCCGTAAACAACTAAGATAAATGACAAGAGCCATGTTATTTCATTGAAAATTGTAGCAATTGGAATTTTATGTGTTGGATGATCATTTTCAAGCTATTTTGTGTCAGTATCTCAACATCAGAGTGGTCGTTAGGAGCAGGTGGCTGCCCCATGCAGGCGCCTGCCAATAGATAATCGACCAATGGCTCCCTCAGCAGGGGCACATTGATTTGGCAGACAGGGAAGCTGGCCCTCTCATCACAGCTCAGACTCATCCACTCCTCTTTTATGTGTTTTTACCAATGCAGAGATATTATTGGTATAATCATCATAAACCTTGTTTGAGTGCCTGAGCAGGGAAACCTACTGGTGACATCATCATGCTTTTGATGATGATCTCCACAAACAGCCAAGATCATCACTCTGTGCCCCCAATCCTCCCCAAATCCCATCCCGACCAGCCCTTTCCACCTGAGGAGGAGAGTCACCCACTCCCAGATCAAAGGCTTGTGGCTGGCAAGCTGTAGAGCAGCCCAGTGGTGGGGCTTTTAGAGACTATTGGTCCTGACCATCCCCCTACCTCACCATCCTTCTGCACTCAGTATGGACCCCACCCTTACATCTGCTCCCTCCCTTCTTCCCCATTGTGCTTATGATTGAGATGTCAGTGTGATCCCTTTTCCTGAGCCAGTCACTGACCAGCACATATTGCCATCTGCACAATAAGTCTGGTTTGGCTTGAGCTCATCTTTGCACTGAAATGACAAATTTAATTCTTACATAGATCATTTTTGTAACTAAAAAAATAGTGTAGTTGTAATTATGATTCAATGAAACTACAATTCAAGACATGATCTTCTAAATTATTATGAAAAGCAGTCACTTGGACTTAAGAGGTTTACTGTTGATGACGGCAGGTTATTGCTGGGCACTCTTGTTGCACTCATTGGACCATATGCCCCACCTCAGCCTATGACAACAAAAATCCAGACAACATACATGTTTTGACAGAAATGACTCAAAACATGTGCCCCATGGGGTTGAAGCCTACCTCAGATACTAATGCTAGCATGCTAAATCCTTCCTGTATGAAGAGGTGAAAACATGCTGTCCATTTCAACATGTTTTCATTGTATCCTCCAATATAACCACTGAGCACAGCATGCACTCCCGGTATGCCAGGCTTCATCATGGCCTTGTTTGCTATTTCAGATTACATTGTGTTAATTGGCTACTCCCACCAGCTGGAAGTAATGTTAATACACTGAGGAAAAGCCCCCACGTTAGCTTCCTGGAGCGCTTAAGTGTGCCAAGGCATCTTGCATGCATCCCATAGCTGGAAGTGAACTCTTTGATGTGATCGCTTCTGAGAAACGTCATCATTTATTGATGCTTCCATTAAAGTAGCATAGACGTCTGTGTAGAGTTGGGGAAGAGGAAGGGGGTACACTGGTGAGAGAACAGAAGCTTGCTAGCCAGCTACACAGAACATGCCCTCGTCTCCACACCGGCACCCTTACCCTTTCACTTCTTCTCCCCAAATCCCCAGCCTCATATCTCTGTTCCTAGACCAAGCCAGAATGAAAAGGTGCCCTAAGCGAAGCTGTGAGAGATTGATAAGATTTTTGGGATAGCTGACACATGCTGTTGTATGTTGTACATTTGGTAACAGCAAGCTGTGATCTGATCATTTTACTAAGTGGATAATTGGAGGTAGGCTCCTAGCTATGTCTGTAAACCACTTAGGCTTTAAAAAAGTGTGTGTGACCGACTTGCTTCCTAATGCCTTAATTTGGCAATTATCCCGATCATCATCAAGTCTTGATGTTAATTCGCCATATCAAAACAGGTTAAATCAAGTTGCATTGAGTAAAATAATTGTGTCTTCAGCAGCTGTCTTGGAAGACGCTGAAGTTGTTTTTTGATTCAGCTTCTTATATGTGAATTAAGGGGAAATTTTCGGGGAAACCTAATTCTGTTTCTAACCGGTTAAACATGTCAATACACACATTTTTCACTTCAGCTATAAAGAATAACATAATAAGAATAGCATTAAATAAATAAACAAATAAGAAGAAGAATAGCATTTTATATATCAATAACTGAGATACACCCCAGTAACACTGGGTTTTATAATGTTTATTTTCTAATCATGAAATCAAATTCATCAATAGTTTAAGTGAATACACCAAATATTCATATGGCTGTCAAAATCCCATCAAAATCATATTCTTTTCTACTGTACAGCAATTCTTTCCTGCCGGCTCTACCTCTGTTCTTTTACTACTCTCTAAAATGCCACTATCAATAATTTCAGTACCGGTAGCCGTAGTATATTACCATTCCTTCAAGAGTTGCTCTGAATGGTTCAAACATTAATGTACTACTTCCCCACAATTCAGAGGCCAGGCTGGTTTTGAATTTCAACATTATACACACACGGTCTGGGTCAGACGTTTTTTAAGTTTCTGATTCACAGCTTCTCAATCAAGAGTTAAGGGGGAAACCTAAATCTAAATCTAACCCCCATTTTTCACTTCAGGTACAACATCATTCAGCTAAATCATTCAGTTAAATTAGTTATATATCAATGTAGGTAGTCACCACAGTCTTATCTGTGTATTCAGTCCAGAAATCAGTTAAAGTATTTTGGGCCACTGACACAACGGCTGATTTATATGCCTCTAGCCTGGCCCGAAGGAGTTATGGCCTAGATACAGTGGTTGAAAATGTGAAATATTTCCATTATTGTACATGTATGTTAATGTTTGAGCCGTTTGAAAGAATGGTAAGACCAATAACAAAGTAAGACGACTGGCATCCATATAACTGATGCTGACGTCTCTGAGAGCAGACTGCTGTACAACACGAAACAACATGATTGTGATTGGATTTTGATAGGAATGGGAATTTTCAGTGGATTCACATAAACTCTCTCACACATACTCTCTATGAATTTGACTTCACAAATGGAAAATAAACATTTTAAAACTCTCTTATCCCACTGTAACTGAGGTCTATTTTACTGTGTTTACATAAATAAACCTTTGATCGCTTTAAAATCGACTTTGTCACATGCTGTCAATGCTCATACCAAGAGAATTATCGATCAGCTTGAGGATGAATGAATCTGTCCGATTCCATGCCATGGTTTGTAGTAGATTTGTCTCACTGTATAACAGCTGAAATGAAAAAAGAAAATCAAATCACCAGCCATGACATATTGATTGACAATTTCAATGGAATAACATTCTGACTGAAAACTAGATCTCCAACTGTGAGCTCAATAAGGGAATACTATTACCACAATACCAAATATTGTCATCATTCTTGCAATCTTTCAAACGTCCTGGTAGGATTAATAAAACATGAATTTTAAATGACTATTGTTAATGGCTTTTTGTTTCATTTGAAATGAATAATGTCAATGTCATGACAGGTAATTGTATTGATCCTCAAGGGAAAATTGGTCTTAATGGTGTAATAAATACCTGATATTCCTGTCATCCTAGGTTCCTCCAGGGAAGTGAAGGCGCCCATGCAGGTGTCAGAGCGGATGGTCCAGAAGTTGAGAGGCAAGAGTGAGTTTACTGTCCTGGTGACTCTCAAACAGGAACATCTCAACTCTGGGGTCATCCTCTCCATCCACCACTCTGAACAGAGGTATGATCTATCTATCTATCTATCTATCTATCTATCTATCTATCTATCTATCTATCTATCTATCTATCTATCTATCTATCTATCTATCTATCTGTCTGTCTGTCTGTCTGTCTGTCTGTCTGTCTATCATATCTATATAAATTCTTGCAGATATATGTCAAGAGTGCAAGTATTTAGTGTCCAAAACATATTTCGAATGAATGTCATGTACAAGTGCAAACACATTTTCTTGTGATTTAAACAAAGATCTCTAAACATATTCTGAAGTTTATGTGAGATGTGTGTTTTTGCAGTATGGGACATCAGTGCCAGAGCTAGAACCCATACACACGATGTGATGTCATGACTGAAACTAAACAACATAATGATTAAACACATTATTAAAGGAAAATTGTTTCTATTTTGTAATATTAGCGGGATCTGTGATGTGTTGATTGAGGCCAGGATATTGTATATCTGATGAACGTTCAGATGTATTAGCCCCCATTCGCGTAAACTGTATGCCGGCATATTATTCATAGTCCATCAACGATCCAAACACTGAGTCTGTAATCGTGGATACAAAAGTGATGATGCAGTAGCTGCAGTTAGCATGCTAATGCTTTCATTAATTTGTGGTAGCTGAGCTGTTGGAAGATCAGAACAGCAATCTGAACGTCACATAATGTGTTGATTGAACTGTGGGCACGTTATAGTCAGCCCCGAGACGAAACCTCACAGGGATGTTAATAACTTTCCAAAACGCTGATTAGCTTTCCCAGCCGTTCATATTCTATAAAATCGTGCTGCACCGTTTCATTTGGAAATGAGGCAAGGATTTCTTTAGTGTCAGACAGAAGTGTTAGCTGGAGCATTTGTGGAGCCAGAATGAATGTGCATGCATGGCTGAGTGAGACTAAATCTATTCACTGTGGTTGGTAGATAAATCAATTCCACTGCTACACTTACGTGAGTGTCTATTTTTCTTTTGAATAATATTTCAAGCGAACGACTCTAGTTTAAATAAGTTTGTCTTTAAAGGCAGGGCTGATGACTGCGTATCGGCAGCTCTTTCCATTAGTGTCAGTATTCTGGGTGAATCTCAGTGGTGTGGAGAAGAGGACTCTCCTGGAATACCAATGTCTCGACGTGATGAGCCCCTCACACACGTGGACCATTGTTGTGTCCTGCTGATGTTGCACTTAACAGCCATATAGTACTATTAGGCTTGACTATTGATGTGATTGAATTCTGAATGGTGTTGCAAATCAAGTGAGATGTGAGTGTATTGCTTTGAATTGAGTGATGTGTTTATCTTTTACCGCTGGGACGAGAGGAGCCTCGAGTTTAGACACATTAATTATAAACTGGTGGTGCATGCATTTTTTGTGTGAACTGAAATAAGACTTCAGATCGAGTTATGAGACTTTGATGCAACAAGATGTACTCTACATTGCATGGAATACAAATTTGCAGTTAAGTTGTCATTCTCCTGCAGGCTCCTGGAGCTGGAGAGCAGTGGCCAGCGCAGTGAGGTGCGTCTTCACTATCATACCAAAGGCCAGCAGGCCCACACGGAGGTGTTCCCCTACAGCCTGGCTGATGACCAGTGGCACAAGGTCTCCGTGGCCGTCAGCGCCTCTCATGTTATACTGCACGTCGACTGCAACAGGTAGGCTACTGGCAAGTACTGGGAGATGTGAAGATGAAATATGAAGTAAACACATGAACTGTGTATTGGGGCAATCCTGGAGTCTGACTGGTGGCTGCTGGGGTTTAACAAGCAGTATAACCAGACATCCCACGGTATCCCACCGCTGTACGGCATTGATCGAGGCACTATTCCAATAAAGTTTTGACTGGTGGTTGAAAAATAAGCTTTCTTCAACTTTTGTCATAATTCAAAATACAGGTTTGATTTGCTGCAGTGTTAAAAAATAACAAATTTAAACAAATTATTTTTTGTCTAAAACCCCCCCCCCCGACATATACTATCTATCATAGTATCAGAGTGTCTTTAACAAATCACTATGTGGCAAAGGCGGTGGCAGGGGGAACACCATACTACTGTAATAGTTTCTTCAGTATAGATAAATTGTCATAAAATTCTTCAATATGTTTCAGACCCATACATGTACACACACACACACACACACACACCAAGGCATATGTAGTATGAGAGAGTGTGAAATTATTTCCAGCCTTTAAAAGCATTTAAAAGCTAAAACTCAGTGCAAAGTTTGGAAATCGTCTGGAAATTCAGCAACTGCTTGCCCAAAGCATCACGCTTTTAACTGTAAACCACCCAATGTACGTCACTGTGGATGAGACTGTCAGCTAAATGCCTAAATAGTAATTGTAAAATGTGTAGTATTGCTTTACTAGCTGTTGACCCGTTCATGTATTTGTTTTGAAGGATCTATGAGAGGGTGGTGGAGGTCCCGTACATGGACATACCTGAGGATGCTTCCTTCTGGCTAGGACAGAGGAATAGCGCTCACGGCTTCTTCAAGGTTGGCATTGTTTTAAAAACTTTCTCCACAGCAAATGAACTTTGATGCACGTCATAATTTGTCATATCGCCAAGTGATAAATGATTCAAAATGCCGAGAGCAAGTAATGCATCTCGGCTGTTGTGCCCTGTTTTTTCGCGCCACGCTCAATCTTGGTTTGTATCTCCACCCTCCTTGTTTGGCTCACAACTTGTCTTATTTATAATGGGTGGTGGATTTAATTGCATGCACTACTCAAGACTTGCCATTGTAATTTCAGGGTTGCTCTGTCTACCCTAGGAATTGACATTTTTTGCCATTGTTTGTTCCCTCCCCTCAGTCTGCTGTGAAGCCCAGTGTAATTATCCCAGCAACCCTCACAATGCTGATTTGGGGAGAAATCTTTGAATAGCCCCTGGACTATGCTCATTAAGCTTAGTCTATAGCCTATTGTTTATCTGACATGGAGACATATATCGCCTCTCCCAGACTGGCCTGCTCTCCAGAATGCCCCACTCGGGAAATAATATTGGGGTATAATGTTGGCTTATCAGCTGTTTTAATCAGTCTGGTGATGGCAAGCTTTGTGTTTGATGGTGACATCTATAGTGAGATGTGTGTGTGTGTGTGTGTGTGTGTGTGTCTGTCTGTCTTTTTATGGGCTTTGTGTATGAGTCCTGGCTGTTGAATTTCCTCAGTGTTAATTGGCAGATGAAAGAAGACTTGGAGGTCACCCACTAATCTCGTCACGTAGCGGTGTCTCTCCTTGCCTCTCTCTGAAGCCCTGATTACTGGCTAGGAAAGGCACATCTCCTTTTAAAGCACACTGCTTCATTAGTACACATGCATTCACACACACACACACACACACACACAGTCAGTTGAAGATGAGGAAATGACATCCTTAGCAGCGATAGCAAAGACTTAGCAGAATTAATCTAGCTGTATCTCCACTTAACACACATTGCAGCCTACACACTTTGTAAAATATATAAATGTACGCACCTAATCTACAAGATATGATTTTCATTTCATTTGCAGCTGTTTATTATTATATAGTATATATCACAACTTGTTAGGTTGGAGTCACTTTACTTTCAAACAATTCCGACTGCAACAACAAACTGCAACTGACAAAACTGTCAAAGGAGAGAAATATCGTTCTCCATTATTTCTTAATTGAATGTAATCTTCTCGTGTCAGCAGATTTTCAATATTTCACTGTTGTCGTGTTAAAACGTTGTGATTCCAATTTTAGTGATTTTCATGTTTTCACTTCAATTGAAGGATTACATAGTCCACTACGGTTTGAGAAAATTCTCTATCTCTTGGGCTTATGAAACCTTTTCAAAACCCATCAGATTATGTCAAAAATGCATTGTCATCGAGAAACAATCTAAAAAAAAAGGCTGTTCCTGAAAAGTTGACATTTTGGATACACAAGGTTTTCACCCGACAGCATCAGTTTGCACTTCCACTTGCTGAATTGATGGAATGAAAAGTAAATTTACCCCAACCCTGCCACCAGGTATGCTATTTTCCACAAATACACATTGCCATTACAGATGAGACCACCATTGAAGTCCCACTTGTTACTGCATGCTTACTGCACTATACAGTATTATCACTGATGCAGAGGAATTGTTTGGAAAATTTAGAATGCCCTCTAAATAATCACTGCAGTATTAGTAGTCACAGTATAGATGCATGATGGGAAATATGTTTGATGGGTACAAATATATGTATAGCGCCTCTGGTTTCATAACAGGTTTAATAGACACAACTCCTATCTTCTTCCATTTCAGCAGTGTTGCTATGAAAAATCAGTAAATCATTTCCCTGGATTTTAAATTTATGGCCGGTAAATTGAAGTGGCAAGACAATTTAAAAAACAATTTCTCCTAAGTTGCACCGCTCTACTTCTGTAAGGGAAATAAATGCCCTCAAGGAATGAAATGGGCCAGGTTACCATGGTGACCGAGTGTCTGCGTGTTTATGTCTGTGTGCGTATGTGTGTGTGTGTGTGTTTCGGCCACAGGACGAAAGGCTATCAAATGGGACCTTTGAATCAAATTGAATCTGTATCTCCTGGTTATGCTTATCAGAGGAGATTGGAGGAAAAATAAAATTAGCTTCTATGTCCAAGACTTTCATGTGATTGGTTCACTTAGCATCCTGTTGGTGTCCTGTTATGAGATGTGTTTGTCGGAGCGACATCGTACAAAACACATCATGTCAGGACTAACTTGCCTTATTCTCTCGCCTTTTTTTTTAAGTGTGCAGCATTTACCAAGGTTCTCATGAACCGGTTTGTTTGTTTTATGTTTGCATGTTCTGCATTTTGCTTGTGTTTCATGTTCACTCATGTGGAAAATGTACATACACAGAGACTCCTTTCATCTTAACATCCTCAACCACTTTTCTCCTTGATTAAATTCCACCCTAGGGTACTTTACCTTATGTAAAATGATATAACAGGCAATTTTTGTGCTGTAACTCTGTGTGCGTGTGTGTGTGCGTGCGTGTGTGTGTGTGTGTGTGTTCTTGTCTGCAGGGAGTGATGCAGGACGTGGAGATCCTGGTGATGCCGCAGGGTTACATCTCACAGTGTCCAGATCTTAACAGAAGTGAGTGCAGTCTCCTACCCCTCACCTTCAAGAAACATTTCACTCTCACACAGTGTCTCTGAACTCTTCTCTGACTCTACCTTGTGTGTAATTTATCCCTCCAGATAATCTATTGTCTTTCTTTTGCTAGATACTTGATTATACTGCTTTGTTTTTTTATTTATTTGAATTGTATTTGAATTCTTAAAGTACCTACGTACAGAGTAAAACATCTGTAAAACAGTTTGGGAATTGCCAATTGGCAAACCATATTTTCCTTGCAGTATCTCTCACTGACACTTTCGGTAATATTATTCTTTAATGTACATCATTTCATTGAGATTTAATAATCAATCAATCAATCAATCAATAACAGGGACCCCTCATCTGTCCTTGGCAGGTGTGCAATGTTTATCTTTGTGCGGCCTCTTCTGAATTCACCTGTCAACAGTGACGGGCAAATCAATAGCCAGCAATTTTAATAAGTAATCCATAATAAATATTGACATCAGTGTTCATGTCTGAACTTTCAGTATCAAACATATGGGCTCTGAGTGTAGACGGTGCAAAAAAACCCTTTTGATTTAAGTGTGTTTAAGATAAATCTTTTGATAATCAAAGTCAAAATTTCAGCCAGTGGTGATCTGCAGGATCCCCATTTTTTTTGGTGACATTTTGGTGATAAGTGATCATTGCTGTGGTGTTTTTGCACTGCACTTCCCACAGATTGCTTGGCAATCAAACAGTGTAGCCAGTACTGAAATGTCTTTTTCATTGAATGTTCTGTTTCTTTCAGTACCGGTCTTTTCTTTGTCTGTTCAGTCGTGGTGGCTATCGCTGCTCATACTGACTATCCAGTTCTTCTTCTATTTATTCTGAACAAACCACTGTTGCTGCTGTTGGAAATGTAAAATGCATCACTTCCTGTGCTCCAGAGAATTTATCCCACTCTAGGTGTTCAGAAAAAGCAAATGTAAAAGCTTTCATCAACTATAGGTTCATTCAGTTATATTCATCGGCCACAGAGAGAAGCAAAACATTTTTCTATATGAAAATGCTGATGATTATTACTTTAAAGTACTATGTACACTATTTGTGACTATTATATGATAGTATAATATATGATTAGATTAGATCTTTATTGTCCCAGAGAGGAAATTGCAGTTATGCAGCAGTGTACAAAGCAAGAGAGAGGCACACAGCACTATACAAGAAACAAAATTACAAAAAATATACAAAAAATACACAAAAAGTACAAAAGAATATACAAATTAGTGCATACTATATGATAGTTAGATATATATGATAGGCTTTGATGCATAACATGTGTCTGTTATGTTATTGGTAATTATTGTAAATAGTTATCATGTCATTGCATCCCATCATATGCTGTGTTTTAAAATATACTGTCTATTATATTCCAGCATGCCCAACCTGCAATGATTTCCATGGACTTGTGCAGAAGATCATGGAACTGCAGGATATCCTCGCCAAAACATCCAGCAAGGTAACATCATGTGCTACAGTGTGTTAACTGTGAGATTTAATTAGTCTCAGTCCTATAATTGGAGATGAGGCATTTCAGAGAGAAAACAACAATCTGTGATTTAATTGTATTATCACCATTACAATTTGTGCTAAAGCGTAAAATATCCACTATTAACCTGGAATTATATTTGCTTCTATCATTCACATTCACTGCAACAGGATGCTGGCTATTGTTCAAGTCTTTTCTGTTCTGATGCGGTGGTTGTGTGTGTGTAGAAGGTATTGATGGTGTCTAACGCACTGAACATGTTATCGGAACAGTGTTTGCTGCATACGAATATAGACAGATAAGGCTCACTATGCGCTTCTTTCTTCGCCTTTGTATACTGGGGGACGTCGTGAGCAGCTGTCCAGGGCGGAGGAGAAGATGAATGGGCTGGATGGCTGCTATTGTGAGAGAACCTGCAGCGCCAAGGGGGTCGTCTACAGGGAGGACGAGGGCTGGACAGATGGCTGCAGGAACTGTTCATGCACGGTGGGGCTTCACACGTGTGCTTGTGTTTGTGTGTGTTTGTGCACAGGTGGGTGTGTGTCTGTGTGATAAAGAGAGAAAGAGAGAGCAAGGGTGTGTCCTTAACATTGTGTGTGAAAGGTTGTGCGTGTGTGTGTGTGTGTGTGTGTGTGTGCATATGTGTTAGAGAGAGACAGAAAGCGAGGGAGGAAATGCAGTTTTAATTTAATTGAGAATTGTGTTTGAAGGCTTTGTGTTTGTGCGTGTGTGTGTCTAAATAAATTAATGAATAAATAAATACATGAATAAAGTGCGCATGTTTGTGTGTGTGCATACAAGTGTGTGTGTGCACATTAGGGGATGCATGTTTGTGTGTGTGTGCTAGAGAGAGAGAGAGAGAGAGAGAGAGAGCAAGAGCATGCATTTTTAATTGTGTGTCTGTATGTGTGCGTGTGTGTGTATGTGAGCGTGAGTGTGTGTATGTGAGCGTGAGTGTGTGTATGTGTGTGTATGTGAGCGTCTGCATTTACCTTCGCGGTGAGCGCTCCCATTGTTATACTGTGGGCCTTGCCTTTTGTTTAGCTCCCCTGTTCATCAAGTGTGTGAGGGGTGATGTCGGGGCGGGGCACAGTGCAGGAGCCCCATTGTTGACAGTTTACATTCTCATTATTCTTTTGGATTAGAGCAGGGTTGCCCCAGTTACCCAAGAAAAGATACTGTACTAAAAACATCTACAGTACCCAGGATTAGACACGTCAACAACAGTACTTAGTGATGCTAGATTCTCTCAAGGGTCTACTTTGCTGTGCACTGAGTGTGAATGATTGCAAAAAGAGAATTAGAAGTGATTGGAGATCTGGGCTTGTACCACATCAGCAAGCAGATTTCACCCCTTGTCACTCTCCTTGGCTTGGGTACACAAGTCTGATTTGCAACTACTGAACCCCTCCAACTGGCCAATAAGATGCCTTTGCGCACCACTACCCAACTTGAAACAGTAGGAAATCACATATCTCTCACTACATCGCACATAATTGCTCTTGACAGATGATAATTATCATCAGGGATTTGCTCTGCCCACTCATCCAATGAAATTTCTCCGTTCGCTGGGAACCGTGAGTTGTCGATTCTGGGCTTCTATTAAGGAATTAGATGGGATATGTTCCTTACCTTATGTGTGGCAATTAGCTCTGACCTTTCAAATCCAAAGGTCATGCATTAAGGTGTTATCAATTATGTGGATCCATTTCATAGATGTTACTGTCACAGAGCTTTCATCCATGGAAGCAATGTTAATTATCAGCACAGCCAGAGAAAGCATGAGATAGCATTTAAAGATATCCAACATAATTATCCAAGTTCTTAAGGTTAGTGTGTAGATCTTGTTTATGGCTAGATCTATATAACAAGGGGGGTTGTGTGTGGCTATGCATGTGATTTTGAACGACGTGCTGTGTTTCTGTCTCTCCACCAGAACGGCACAGTGCAATGTGAGGCCATCTCCTGCCCTCCCCCTCAGTGTCCATCGGGCACAGTGCCTGCCTACATAAAGGGTGCCTGCTGCAAGGAGTGCCAGCGTGAGTGGAGTACCCTTAACCTCCTCACTCCTCACCCTCCTACACTCATACAGTCATATACACAATTGCACACAAAGTGCACATGCACGCGTACACACACACACAAAAAAAGACACCGAACACCAAAACAGCGTTCACCACCACCAGATTTAGAGCACACATCACGCCTCCACAAGGGCTGCCTGACAACTGACCAGGGCTCTGCTGCGTTGCTAAGCTACCTCCTAACATGCCTCCTGAGATGGGTGCATCCTTTTGCATATACATGGACCAATCAGCTATTCACTAGTCAGCTTCAAAAACACAGATGGCCACCAGTCACGCAGACAGGAGCCAGTAAATCTGGGATTGCATGTGATGTAAACTAGTTCCTATTTATGGGTTGTGCTATGAGTGCAGGCCACAACTTAAGGTGCATGTTTTCCCAGCAAAAATGAGGAAGAGAAATAAGAGGGGGGAAAAAATCTTTTTAAAAGCTTGGGATGATGCAAATACCACACTCACTGGTGGTAGCATCTTCTTGTAGAGAATATGAAACACTGAGTTAAATGTCTATATGTTTTTTTGTTTTTTGTTTTACTTTTGAACATCGATATGTTCTTGCTCGATAAATAATTCTGTTTCATCATGTATCTACATAGACGGTCTACATATCCTCCTCACCGCACGACTCTACATCTCATATTCTCTCTATTCCCCTCCCAATAGAAATGGATATTAGCTTAACCCATCATTCTTATTATATTGACCCAAATGACCCCCCAAAATATATTATGTATTTGGTTTATAAGCAATGAGATCAGACTCGTTTTTGTGAACCTATGGAACAAAATCTAGCATGCAGGTAAAGGATTTCTTTTTAGCTCCATTCAATACAAACAGCATATCCTCTCTCCAGTGGTTCAAACTGGTTATACACCATGGGAGCTTATCAGTTGTACAAGCATATATATATATATATATATATATATAAGT
>CABFOQ010027081.1:0-12355 GCA_900660455.1 Gephyroberyx darwinii | reverse complement strand
TACAAGCACGTGTCCCTGGGATTGTTTTGTGTGTTTATGAGTGTGCACGTTGTAGATGCATGTGTGTATTTATTTGCCTTTGTGTGTACTGTATACCTGCATGTGTGTGTACAGCTGCATATGTGTGTGGGTTTGCCTGTTTGTGTTTGTGTGTGTGTACGTGCATGTACACTGGTGACGATGCCCTTGTAGATTACATATGGAGTGCAATCTGTGCTGAGCACACTTGCCCTTAGAGGGCGGATTATGGGATAAACAGAGTGGCAGGTTCCTGTCACCACACACACACACACACACACACACACTTATTCTAGCTAATGCTGCTAGGCACTATTGAGATAGATAGGCGCTGATCATTTGTGAATGAGTCATGGAAGTTGTGTACATACATTGATGCTCATTTATCTGCATTTGCACATGTGTTGACTGCTTGATTATGTTATTGCTGCAAGCCTATACTCACCCTGCAAGGCTTCTGGTGTTGGTGGTGGTGGTGTGTGTGTGTGTGTGTGTGTGTGTGTGTGTGTGTGTGTGAGAGAGGGAGAGAGAGAGAGAAAGAGAGAAAGAGAGAGAGAGAGAGAGAGAGAGAGAGAGAGAGAAAGAAAGAGAGAGAGAGCGAGAGAGATGTATTTCAATATTTACTATTATTCACATTTGAACGTAATTGTTTCATTCACAAACACTAATTATTTACACATAGCCCACTCACTGGTGTGGGTGTGGGAACTGAATCAAGCCCCCCGGGATTCCACGATTTGGTGATCGCGGAATTTTTTGCGGAAAACTGGATGCTGCACAGAAAAATTTAAAAAACACAGAATTATACAGGAAATACCCCATGATTACCTGCGATTGTGTGTCACCACGGCTAGATTCCAGTAGGATAGTAGTCTTAAACGACAGAGGACCATAACAACCACTATCAATGCAAAAATGTGTTTTTTTAATGTCCGCAGAATATTTCAGAATATGCAATTTTACAAGCGCTTAATTTAAAAAGGTTACTGCAGAATTTGAGATATTTTACCACGGAATCCTGGGGGGACTGTTCAATGTCAAAAATGTTTTTGATGCTTTGGTAATATTTGGTTTATATTTTGGTTGGTATTCACTCAACGTTCATGCAAGTAAAGCATGTGGAATTGAAAAATTGAGAGACATAATTAGAGAAAGAGACAGAGAGAGAAAGTGCACATGTGCCTTCATACTGGGTCATTACCCGTTCACATCACCCTCATTTTTTGATGACACTATGGCTGATCACATTCATAAAACACAAATCATCTATAAAACTATAAAGCCTCATTACCTGTACCTTACCGTCCGTCCGGCCCCTGATCCCTACTCGGCTTGTCGCTTTCACCCTTGGATTCTACCGCTCACTCACAGATGTTCACACACACACACAGGCCCACATCAACTCATGTATGCACACACAAGCACACTCATGCACGTAGTCAATCACAAAAGTACGCGCACACGCACATTCTGCCCCCTCCGCCATGATCTCAAGGACACTCGGTCAACATTTACCATAGCGTTGACGGGTTTACAGCCAAAGTTATTACCCCCTTCCTTCCTTCCTTCCTCCTCCTCCTCGTGCCATCAGCTGGCCTCAGTCTTCTATAGTTGTGGTGTAATTAGCCACCCACGGCGGCTGGCCCATCATCCAACTTACACCTCTGATTTGAAAGGAAGGGCATGCAAGGTCTGCTCAGCCTAACGACATACTAATAAACATGTTCACACTGTTCTGCTTTTTTTAAGGAAAGGTGCTGCCTGAACCACATTTTGTGCTGATAATATGAAAAAGCAGCTTGCTTGATGCTCACTTTATTTCCATTACAGCGCCAGATGTTCTATTCAGCTGGTGATGATGGCATTTTGTTTTCATCGCAAAATAGACATATGTTCCAATTGATACATGCACACACGTTGGCATGTATAGCAAAGAGACTGTGGCGATGGAGGCAGAGGTACAATTGTCAGCTGTCTATATACCATGAATCCCACCTCCTCTTTGTTGAGACTTTAAAAATGTGGTCCGTGTCATGCGCGCTCCTCCAAAAGATGAACTTTTCTCAACTTTAGAAAGTACTCTGCCAAAAAAGGAACGAGGCGCAGCACCTTCTTCAAAGCAGCCACATTTTTTTCCCACCGCCTTGTGACCGTCCTTCACGCTGAATCTGAAGTATTTCAAGGTAGAAGGCAGTGGCATTTTGAAAGAAGCCAAATAGTGTGAACATGCCCTTCAGCATTTTTCTATCATCCCTTTGATCTTTTATAATGTGCACTGTTGGTAGGTGATGATTTGATGATTGTAAAATGTTTTTCTGTTATTATTTATAGATTTTAGGGAGGAAAAAATGTGGGTAAACAACAATGCTAGTTTACCCACCATCTCCAGTGCTAAATCTGAAGTGGAAAAAAATCCACTGATAGGACAGTTCAGACCGAGAAAATCCTGTTACCTTTTAAGATATTATTGACCGAGGCTTGAGACAGAGGTGAAGGGTTAATGGGGAATCAAAGGCTATCAAGAGTCAAACCAAGACATGTGATCAAAGCCACTGCCGCATAGCATGTGGGGTGAAATCATGCCCTCCGGCTAGAATCCAGGATCAGTCAAACCTTTTCCGATCCTAGCCGTGGCCATTGCTGCGCCAACTCACAGAACTGATCCATGATCCTCCTCAGACCTTCACCCCAGCCGCTACACCGCATTGCACCCAGAGAGCCCCACTGAGCCCCTACTTATCAGGGGGGAAGAAGACGCAGTGGAGGAGAGAGAGGAAGAAGGGTGACAATTTGTTTAATCCCTCCATGAATGCCCCTCTCCTCTCTTGGGGTGATATTGAAAAGATGCTCCAGGCTTTCCCCCAGCGAAGCGCCAAGCAGAGAGGCCCCTGGGAAATATTTTATTCAGACGATGCCAAATTTTGTACTCTGCTCATACGCAGACACAAACACACACACACACACACTGCTGATCTCTCTTTGTGAAAGCGAGATCTTTGTCCTATATTTCACTCTTGTAGCTGCCGCATGCATTTTCATATTCAGTGGGATGGTATTATTTCAACAGACTGCAACATTGTAAATGTGGTGTAAACCGTGATAAGCTGTAGGTTAGTTTAAAAAAATCCATGTGAAATGAGGTCTGGAGATGGGAGTATCTGTTGTTCTTCACTGTGAATGACAATAATATTTCAATCACAGTTTACAATTATAAACATTTATTAACAGCATGAGAAATGAGCATGAGCATAGGTTTGGCGTAGACTCCAAGAGGTATCCAGCAATAGGGTGAAGCTCCCAGGGGGCAGGAAGGAGACAGGATAACCCCCCCGGGTTGAAGATCTGACCCTTCTGGATATCTGATGGAGCCGTGATGCTGGTGGTGGCGGTGGTGGGGGAGGAGGTGGTGCGTCAATCTGGTGCAGTTTAGGCAGCTGAAATGACAGAAACACGGAAGCAACTGAGGGGAAACAAATAGAAGGAAATGGTTAGTGATTGGATGCTGGAGAGGGAGGAAGGGGAGGAGAAATGAACGTGTGCTACGGTGATTGGACGATGCAGAGCTGGGGGCGTGCTTGTACCTGCTGACAAATATGATTGGGGGAGGTAACCTTCGTGATTGAACTTATGCTAACCTTAATTTTGCTCAGAGAACACGTGCAGGCATTAGAGGGTCTTGTACGCTCCACACATGGCTGCAGGCTCTCTCGCTCACTCTCTCTTGTACAGTGGGCCGGCCCATAGCTGCCATAACCCAGGGACCAGTGATTATGTCACACACACTCACACACACACTCTTCACACCTTCTCTACCCTAATGTCTCGCCTCATTAGACCATGTGCATGTGTTTGAGCACCTCTTCCTCCCATTACTTACCCCGTCTCTATTTTCAATGAAGTGGAAATCCCCTGTTATTGTGCTGCCATCGCAAATGTTTGCATGTACGTGTTTGTGGTTCATGTGTACCAGTTATGTGCGTGGGTGGCAGGGTGGGCAGTTGTTTGATCACAGCAACAGCCAATATTGCTACGTGTCCTTGAAGAAGAGACTCAGTGCCTACCTGGTGTTTGGAAAATGGAAATGGGTGGTGATGGTCTTTTAGAACAATGAGTTGATTCCCAAAATGCCTAATTTTTCTCTCTAATACTGATGTCATGTAGAAAACAGGCTAGTTGTATGAACCACAAAGTAGACAGACAGAGAGAAATGTGCAGATTGGTCAGGGATATATTCCAGGGCTAGTGTTAGCATAATCTATGGTGCAGATTACATCAACTGTGAATGTGATCTTTCACTTCATGAAGCTCTTGTTAATTCCTACTAGTAGTGGCAAGCATCTAAGGGTGGGTTTGTGGGTTTGTGACTGGGTGTGAATTTCTCTGTCCCTGTTGAAATGAGCATGTGCCCCAAGCCTACGGACATCTGCAAAGTTGGCGTACGTGCAAAGTGCTTGTGCTGGTAACTGCAACGTGAGATATCGACCTACTTGAGAACTGGGAATCATACACTAAGCATTTAGTCGACAGTCTCTTGAGGCAAGTATTATTTTGAACGTGTTTGTTGTTTCTTTATAAGATAGCTTTGACCATTGCATGTTTCAGGTGGTAGATAGCTTTGGGAATTTTGCACGTGTGACAAGCGGTTTTCCCTTGTTCCTTAATGGCAGTGCATGTGATAACGTCCATCAGTGCTACCTTCTACAGTCCCTGTGTGCTGCTTTCTATCAGCAGCTTTCTTTATTTCCCTGCCCTGCTGCTTTTGATGTGTAACATATCAGTTTACCAGCGAGGTTTTACAAGGAAATGGAGCCTGTAAAGTCCCAACTCCCAGCTACTGTGTGCATGCACGTATGTGTGCATTTTTTTGAATGCATCTCCAGCAGTGACGGGCAACGTTACGTTCTTTTGTTCTGGGTCCGAGCAGGTCCGACCTGTTGATTGGCGAGAAAGCTGAGGGAAACGATTTTCTGAGGGGTGACCCATCCTATCTACTAATAATTGTAAAATCACAGAGCAATCAGAGGCGAGGGACAGACGGCTCCAAAACAAGTGCCTTTCTATTGAGAAACTCATCTCCTGTCCGGATGTGAGGGATGAGGGATAAAAGAGGATGAAGGGAGCGGAGGGCGAGGGGAAGGGAGGAAAAGGAGGACAGAGAGCGGCTGGGCTGGAAAGCTGTTTTTCTTTCTGTCCAGACATTTTTACTCAAAAACATCCCTCAGGTACAGTACTTATTATGGAGCACAAAATTGCCTAATGTGCTTATTTCTAGTGCTAATGCAGCAGGCAGGCAGGAAGACAGGGCATAGCTCTCCAAGGGAACGTGTACTATACAATAAGACCGGTAAGCACTATTTAAGTAATTAGATTGTGAGGTTGGAATTAAAGTCCGTGTGCGCGTGCACAAACACACACACACACACACACACACACACGCTAACACCCACACACAGTAAGAGGACAGTAACAGATAATGTGAGTATGTCCTAAATAAATCCAGTATCTGCACAATGATGAAAAGTACATTCTAGTTTGCTTCCCTTTCCCCACCCTCCTCTCTACTTCTGTCTCCCCTGTTGACCTGTCTGCCTCTCATTAACAGTGAATAATAATTTGAGTATCATTTCAGCAACTGAGCTGTACTCTGCAGGTGGTAACTTGTCCTCTCACTGTTTAACACAAAAGGACAGTGCGATCATAAGATGGAGGAGGAGGTGAGAAAGAAAGAGTGAAAAGGGAAGGGAGAAAAAAAAGAGACAATAGTGAAAACAAAGTAGGAGAAGGAAGCAAAGCGAGAAAGAGAAAAATAGAGAATAGTAATCGTTAAGTAGGGGGGAAGAGGCAGAGAAAGAGATAAAGAAGGACTAGGGGAAACATGATGAAAACAGGATCAAGGCTGGTAGTGGAAGGGAGGGAGGATGGGGAAGCAAAGCCGGAGGAGCAAAGGATGAGGAGCGTTTTGAAAAAAAACAGGGTGAATAAAGAAAAAGGGATAAAGATGGGGGAGTAAGGATGGAGAGAAGAGTAGGCGTGTGATTTATGCCTGGGGAGCTCTGTCTCCCCAGGAGGACTGATTTAGAGGCAGAGGGGATGGACTCAAATCTTCATTATCCTCTACAGTAGCTATATAGGGATTGGACACTGCAAAAAAAAAATCCCTCTATTTTTCTACTTTAACAAGTGTTTCAATCTAGTATTAATGTGTTTTTTGTTTTTCTTAAAACACATGAAGATATTTACCATTGGGGTAGGATAGTTTAACTTTTATCCAATAAAAATAAACTTCTTTTGATATTGTTTTACAACAAAAATAAAATAAAGTGGACTGATCTACCTTGTTTAAAGATATTATCACTTCAACAGAATTCCTTGTGAAGTGAAACTACATTGAAAATAATTGAAATGATCTCACCCCATTGGCAGATTTTATCACAAGATTTTCAGACCAAAGACTGCAAAGACTAAATCATTTATTTAGAGGATTTTTTTTTTTTCTTGCAGTGTTTGGCTCTGATCACCTCCACAGCGGTGCTGCTTCCATTATAATGGCCAGGTCAAGCATATATCATATTGGGGTTGGATGCTCTGCGCTGTTACACAGGGGAAAAGGCAGAGAAATAATATGAAGTCTAAATGATGTATAGCAGGGAAAGCACAGATACAGTCTTCCCTTTATTTCCTTTTATTTATCCCTATAATATTAGCTTTATTGACCCTATATTAGTCTATTTTATGTTTTATTCCTTTTATTAACTCTCTTAGGGAAAGTGCTCTAAATTATTGTCAGTAGTAGTAGTAGTAGTAGTAGTAGTAGTAAATTACCTGGCATTGATGGATAGTAGTAACTAACTAGTAGTAAGTAGAGGTCTTTGTTCATCTTGGTAGGAATACAATATGACAGTATTGGTCTCAAGTAAAGAAGGCGTTCATAGTTGTTTTTCTCTGCATTTGCAGTTGCATAACTTCTATGCATCAAGCTGGTTAAATTTCTTCGGAGATGTGACACGCATCTGATGTGACTGCAAACGCACACACACATGCAAACGCACACATGCATGGACACACATACACACATGCAGATGCGTAAACACTCAAGCTGTGCAGCACTGTCTAATTTCACACTTCCCTGCTAATTTCCATTGAATAACCCAATCTGATGGCCTCACACTGATCACAACTGATGAGATGCTATGTTATAGAACATGCTTGACTAGCAGTGTCTTTGTTTACTGAGGGGCCCGAATGTGGTACAGTACTACACACCTCTATTACCTGCTGCGTCTTTACATTTGAGTCATATGTGTGTGTCTGTATTTATGTTTGTGAGCTTGCTTTTGTGCGAGCATGTGGTGGGAATATCGGTGTGTGTCGGTGTGTTTGTGTGTCTACTCCTTGAAGATATCCGTATTTATCAGGGTGTTGTTATAAGTCAGTGTTGTCTCATTGGCTATTTATATGCCTGTGCTCCTCTGTCATCCTACATTACCCATAATTACCCACAAACAGAGACAGCATCACATAGTTTCCCCTGGGACAGGCAGATACACACACACGCACACACACACGCACATACAAAATAACAAAAAGAGGAGTCTATGAACATGCAGACAGCGTATCCTCTTAATTACCTAATTACCTCTCTTCATCTGCAGTGTTTTGATACACTGAGGAGCTTTCTTTCTCATCTGGACTATAGGAAAACACAAGTTCATATAGTTGTCATCAAAGAAGAAATAGATGGGCATACAGGGTGTTACTATACAGAATATTGCATTTTTTGCATCTCAATTCACTTCCCAACCTATCTTGACTGACGTTACTGAATATTATATGAAACCTACTGAATAAAAATATCTTGACACGAGTTCAATGAATGAGGTGTTTTTCACACACTGAAAGACAAAATAATGCTACAACAAGTGCTCATCTTATTTGTAACTATGAGAAAAACACTCCAGGACAATCAGATGCGGTTGCTGCAAATCAGTGTGAAAATTGGTGGAATGACCCACAAGTAAAACTGACATGAAGTATTGGGCAGCAATGACAAACTAAGGTATATTTTATTATTATTTCATGTGAATCCATTCTTTCCCCCTGAATGTGTTTAAGCAAACAGATGATTGCTTAGACGCAGCTTGAGAGTGCCTTGACTAATATAATTCTCTGTCAATGTTTGAAATAGATTTCTGTGCAATTGACAACTGCCAGGGATTCATATCTCCAGCACCTGATGGATTATATTTATTTAGCCCAAAAGCACCAAAAGCAAAAGCACTTTATTGTGTGTGTGAGGTAGGTTTAAAACCCAGCACTGTGTACAGTATGTGATAAGTGGCAGTGCTTTTGTTTAATGCAGTATAGTGAGTGTGCCAGTTGGAAAGATCTCTACTTTAAATCAGTGTTCGTAAGATATGAATGCTTTTTTTGAGTCCATGTCACAGATAGTTTTAGTTTTTTTAGTTTTTTTCCCAATTCCTTTATGTTCAATAGTTTGAAGTAAACCTGTCTGAATTTCAGATCTGTGACAGGGCAGTCTGTTAGCTGTGACTTATTTTGACCGATCGAATTGCCACACAGTGTCGACCATTTTCTCATCCTTTTGATGTGAGGCTCAAAGAGTTGCAAAGCTGTCAGTGGTCGTCTTCAGATACATCACCAGCAATAAACTGTGAGCTGAAGGCAAGGCAGACCTCTTGACGCTCGCGCCTGCTCTCTTTCTCTATTACACAAGACCAAACAGATATTTTCGGCCCCGGATCTCAGCGGCCTCAGACAGCGAGGAGAGGCATATCAGGGCCTGTTTGGAAGGGAAACATGGAACGGGTTTGGCTGGAAAACACAACTCAGCCAGGCAGCTCAAGGTACTATATACACAAGCACACACACACACACACACTGTGATGGTGGGAGATGGAGGAAGATGGATGGTTGGGTCAGGGCGATATGACTGCAGAGTGGTGAGGGAAGATAAGCAAGAGACAGACGAGCTTCCCCTCTACCAGCCGACTGATGAGCAGAGGTCTGGAGGGGAGAGAGGGAGCAAGGGAGGGCGAGGGAGAGGGTGTAATGGGGAGAGAGGAAGGAGGAGGAGCTGGTGAAATGTCATTCATTAAAAGCTGCCTCAGAAGCTTGGATAGGCAGGGAAGCTGTGACAGATGAAAAAAAAACGATAGTAGAAGAAAACAGAGAGATGGAGATTTTAGGGCATGACATTTTATGATGCTGCTATTCAAAGCTTTTAACTGCTTTTAACTCTGTCTTGCAAGCAGATGTAGTCATTCAAATTCCCCAGGGTGTTCTGCATTGCTCTGCAGAGAGACCTGTCCAACTAGACCTGTCCAACTAGCGCTGCCACCTGCTGATCTGTGCAACCATCTGCCCCCACCATGCAGCATATTTTACTGCACTGCTTGATCTTTGGCGTCATATATGACAAGGAATAATGACAACAAAAAAATGCCATGCGACAAAAAAAAAATCTGTTCATCCATGATCCACGTTTGCGGAACATCTTGTCACTCAGTAACATTCTTCTCGTCACAGATAATTTCTCTCATCATCAAGTATGATTCTGGGCCTTTGCGTACACGACTCACAAAAGGCACCAATCTTTAATTTAAAGTATATATAATTAATGCATACAAGCTGTTCTGTGGTGACTGTGCCAAACAGTAGGCTTTCAATTATTCTGCTTCTTCTTCTTTTTCACACGCACACGTTTTCTTCTTCACAACTTTGACTGTTTGACTGAAACTTCCTTTCCTGTCATAGGCAGGTGTCACGTCTGTTTTTTTAAAACCCGCCTCCACTCCTGCAGAATACTGAAAACATATGCAGAGGCAGCAGCTATTTCCTGAATATGTTGCTTAATACACCACAACAGCCAGTACGTCAGCTGCTTATCCCTATACACATTTTGCAGACACTCTCCATCGCTGGAGACATGTGTGGCATTCTTCTTGTTCGACTATCAAATCATCAGAATTTCCTTTCTAATATTTTCTTGTCAGTAAAGACGGGGGGGGGGGATAACAGAGGAATGACATTATTTAGGATGTTGTGATTGTGCTGGACAGCTAACCAAGCAGTTTCTTTTTCTGCAAGTGATGGTTACAGAGTTGTTAATAGAACTTAAATGTGTAAGTCAGCAGTACGGCTTTAAGACCCCGTCATAGTTAAAATTCAAGGTCTATTTTGCAAATGAAACATTCCATTAACACAATTAGATTAAATTTAATAATGTTTACCTGTCACATACTGACAGTCCTTATATCAACAGCCATGTGGGTTAATTAGGTCAAATTGAACAACAAAACACTTAGAAAGCAGCTATTGATGATATACCTTTCATTCAGGGCCCATTTTGTTGTTTAGTGGAGTATTTTCCTTACTTTCTGTGGCCAATATTTCCAGCGTAGCTACAATGGAGTTTGATTGCAGAAAAATCAACAAACTATAACATCAATGGTAAACGTCAGGCTTTGGTGTCAGCCTCTCAGAATCAAAGAGCAAGGGCTTCTTTCTAGACTCACCGTTGTGCACTGACATTTAACAATCACGCAGAGAAATCCATCGTAGAAGAGGAAGAGATACCAATTTCTCCACAGGCAGTATCCTCAATAGTCCATAATGCAGCACAGAGACAAGAGATTTATTTTGCATAGGGGGCACAACTCTCCCTTTTCCCCACTGGCAACGACAGCTAGGTCTACTGCTATTGCTCTCGCCGCCTATAAAAACCAGACAGATGTTAGTTCCATATCTGATGTTCAGTGTATAATTGTTTTTCCACCTTCAAAAATTTGTGATGCAAACAAGGAAAAGCACATTGATGAATATATTTGTAATTTCTGCAAGAGGAAGAACAATTTATTCCCACTGGTTTCAATATTCGAGACAATAATCTTCTCGTATATGAACACATTCAAATTACAATATCTTGTTTCCCATATGGACTGGAGATACATCAGAAAAGTATCTTCTCAAAAACATTTAATAAAGGAGTTGTAAATTGTTCCTCCTCTATATTCATTAATATGCTTTCACTTGTTTGCTTTACAAGTTATTGAAGGTGGAAAAATATTCACTCTGGTCGCGTACACGGGTACTCCAGTCAGAGCTAAATGGAACGAGTTCACTTGTTCTCTGGGGGTTGTCAAAAGGCATTCTGGGAAATGTGTAAAATCACAAACTGAAATAGAAGAGGTGAGGCAGGTTGAGGGAAAGTAGGTACAACCAAAAGGTAAATTAATCAATTTTAGAGTTTAGAAATAAGGCACATGGTAGTATATTCACTCAATAATAGACTATTGAGAGAAGGTGAGGAAGGTTGCATAAAAGGGAATACAAACAGAACTTTCTTAAGCATTGTTTTCTATTAAAGTAAGGGCATTTTTTTTAAATAATTAAAGTATGTATATGAGATTGTTCTGCAGATGTAAATGTGTTAGCTGAATTGTAATTTCTTAACTGAATGTTGTTATTTGCCTTCACAATCTATAGTTTTCTAAACCCCTTTTCCAAAAACCACAATGTTTTATGACAATGGAATGTGGATTCAGGGCTTCAAGTGCCCCACATTCATTGCGGTTACATCCATGTGAAGGTTATTACATTATCGATTGCCAGTGTATTTAACTACTACCAGTCTTCTACAGCCCAAACGCCATTGATTTTCCAGGCTGCTTTTAGACAAAGGTGATGAATTCTATTGAATTCGTTCACTTGGTGGAACCCCACCGTTTCCAGCTTTTAAAGTAAAGGATAGTTTTAATCTTCCACTTGCCCCTCTACCTCTCCCTCTCACACATACACTGTTTCACCCCGTTTCTCTCATTTCTCTTTTGATCATTTTTTGTTACTGTTTGAGTGTTTTCCATCATAGCTGGCCTTGAAGAAAGCGTGTCTCCACTTACAAAGTGTCTTTGTAAATAAAATGTACTGCAACATCCTTAAGGATACATTTCCTGCTCTTTCAAAAGACTCCGATGGCAGTTGCTATACTGTATTTACTCCTTTTAACCAATTAAACTTTTTCACAGTAAAGTTGGTCTCAAGTTGCCCTTCTTTTTTCTTCGATCTTCTTTTTAGAACATGAACATGCATCCTTGAGAGGAAAGGAAACAACAGAGCAAATTTAGAAGCATTTCATTGTGACTTTAGGGTGGGCCGCTCTCCAACTTCCCCCTACATCGGGTCTCAGATGGCACACTAACTTGGGCTCCTAGGAATGGACGCCAACATGAAATCAGAAATAATAATAGGAAAACAACAAACCACAATGCTTTAAGCATGGCTGGTGAATCAAGCTAATTAGCAGCCGAGCGCCTGGGAT
>CABFOQ010027078.1:4692-17435 GCA_900660455.1 Gephyroberyx darwinii | reverse complement strand
GGGGGGGGGGGGTGATTTACGTCAACATCCACCTGTGTCATTATTCCTGCAACAACACCCCGAATGATCTTGACTCATCCCTCTGCTCTGGCAGCCATAACTTGTAGCTGAAAATTTCCCCAATCAATCAGCTGGATTACGTTCCTGCGTTGAGCCGAGGCGGAGGGAGACGGATGACACGCGCCGCTGTTCTGTCACCTGCATGTGTTTTTAAATTGTCTTCTCCCAGATTCATCCTCGTCTACAATTCTAATGACACGCCGCCTATGACTACACCTGAGCCTGCTCTGCTGTTCTGTGAATTACACACTAGCCTCCATCGCAGATTGAATTATACAAGCTACCTTCGGGATACTGCCCCGTGTCTCTTGTGCTTTTTATATTACTAAGCAGGTTCGTTAATAAAATCCATAAAACCCTTTGTCACAGGGCCGGCGGCGCGATTGCGGTGACACCCGGGCGCAGGGATTTTTCATGAAGAGATATTGTTTAGTCTGCCTGTTTAGTTTGAAGCCTCATGGGTTTATGGATGGAAGGAGATGCAGAGGCGGGCAGCGGGAGATGAGGGAGGAGTTTGTTTGGATGAGACCCAGGATGGTGATATCCTATTATGTAGGCTGTCACTTTGGGTAACCCTGGGAGCGTGACAGCTGAATGCATCCGACACGCTATATGCTTTTACAGCAACAATAAGATTCGCTATCATTTCTGCACAGGGGTCAGTGGGTGGATGAAACACGGCAGGTGCCGGGTTCATTTTACCGCCTGCCCGTTGTTTGTGTTGCTGCTGCGTGTGGTCGTTTGTATTAACCCCAGATGTGACTCCGAATGCCAGCCGACATCCTACACACTGTTAAGAAGCTACAGTAGTTTTTGGATAAAAAGAAGCAAAACTTCACCGTGGCCCTGTCAGCCACAGGCTTAGAAATCTGGGCGGAAGAAGGAAATGAGAAACGCTCTTCACTACTGTTGAGGTGACCTTGAGCAAGGCGCCTATGACCTCCAATGGCTCCGGTGGGGCTGCTCCGTGGCCGACGTCAGACTCTTATTGTACTGGCAGCTCGCGGGCATGGATGTAAATAATTGTGTGACTGCGAAGAAGAGTGCTGCTGCTGAAAAAGAGTATGTGAGCTCAACAAACCTTGAAATTTCACTTTATAAAGGTTTCAGTCCCTACACTTCTTTAGGTAAGTAAAGTTCACCAAGCCGTCTGTCAGGCAACACACTACTTAAAGCATCACTTAAGTCCCCTCAAAAAGTTCCACTTCTTAAAGGGTCTTTTTTACAAGGGACAAACTGAACAAATGACACTTAAGAAGGTTGTAAAATACCTTTGCAGCTGAGTCCTTTGCTTGTTGCTTGTTCTTTCAGTTGTCCTTGGCAGCTATCCATAGCGTCACACAGCTTTGATTCTTGGGCACTTGTCACGGCAGCCCAGAGTAGACAGACCATTCTTTCTAATCACAATGTTTGAAGGAGATGTCATTGCTGCAAGCACTGTTAAATCCAAGTGGATTATCTTCACTAATGACCAAAAGGCCTGCCTCTAAGCCATTCCACCTGCAAGCCTCCAACAAACTCTGTGACTCAGCTCTTCTCTTTATTTCCCCTACCCCTTCCCTTTCTCTCATTATAGCAGAACAAGATCTTATGCCATCCCTTGGACCTCGGCCAAAAGAATAAATTCGGCAGACTTCTTCTCTAGATGACTGCAGCTGCACTCCCAAACCCGGAGCTGAAAGCACCAGTGTGTAGTGAGCAGGTAAACAGTGCTCCCTGCCTGGCCAGGCCAACTCAAATTGACTTCCCTTCGGACCACAGCCACAGTGATGTAGTGGATGCCTATTAGTGCTTATAGGACTGTGTGTATATCTGTGTGTCCCTTGCTCGAGGACCCAGGAACACTACTGAAGTCTATGCATTTTACTAGGCCAAAGGAGATGGAAGTAAACTGCATAACTTGGTAAGAGTATACAATGAAGTGGTGAAGAGTTTCTGGCAACACTATTAAGGTGGTACATCCTGCAGTGAAATCTGATTTCAGCACAGCATCTTTCACACCCAAAAGCCAATGTGCTTTGAGTTATATTGTTTTGTTTCCTGAAATGTATTTTCATGGTAACCGCCAAACAGCTACACCTTAGAGGTGCTAAAGGAAGAATTTTAACATCAATAAATCATTACCACGTTTATTTTGAGATAGCATAATCACTGTAACCAAACCAGACTGTTTGGCAGCCTCTACTGGCCTCTACCGGCCTCTACCTTCCTCTACCGGCCTCTACCTTCCTCTACCGGCCTCTACCGGCCTCTACCTTCCTCTACCGGCCTCTACCTTCCTCTACCGGCCTCTACCGGCCTCTACCTTCCTCTACCGGCCTCTACCTTCCTCTACCTTCCTCTACCAGCCTCTACTGGCCTCCACCTTCCTCTACCAGCCTCTACTGGCCTCTACTGCCTACTGCATTTTACATTGTGTTCCACTGGGTCCGATTGTGTGGAAAATCTGCTGGATTGCTTTATGGCACAAAACTAGAAGAGGACGCTGTACTTCCAGTGCAAGTAGCGACATCTTTGCAAAAGGAAACAGAGTTTATGGGAAATGTGGTCTTCATTTTGAAAACATTAGCACTAGAGTGAGTTAGAGGCTACCAAACATCTCCCGGTGGTGTAAATTGCAGTCTAGAGGCCGGTAGAGGCTGCCAATCGTCTCTGTGATGGTCTCGATTGTTTACCGTAATTACGCTAATGTCTCAAAATTAACGTGGTCATCATTTATCGTGTCAAAATGCTACACGTAGCACCTTTAACTCAGGAATTATTACAGAGTAACTCGATACATTACTCAGACAGAAGGAAAAACTGAGAGGAAAAACAGAGGGGGGAAAGGCAGCGATATGAAAGCAGGCAGAGAAAGAGAAATTAAACTGTTTTGGTGCAGCTCTGCTCCCACAGAAGCCCAAAGCGCTGACGAGGTGTCTTTCTGAAGCTGCTGCAGCCAGCCAGCGACCTCCGCTCCATTAGCAGAGAGGATCAGGCAGAGGGTTCACTACTGTGTACTCATTAGGCTGCAGATATATTATATATATATATATTTCTGATCTATTATACACTTGCTAGCATGCAGGCACGCCCATGTATACAGACATAAACACACACACACATACATGTAGGAACATACGTCCACACACATAAACATGCATATACACCTCCTTCGTTCCATCATCCTTCTCTTCCTGCATCTCTCTCTGCATTTCCCCTCCTACACTCACTCCCTCTCTCCTTTGCAATTTCCATCTGTTCAGATGAAATATATTTGGCATCCAGAGAATGCCCCTCAGCAATGAGGGACAATATATCTTACAAATATCAGCTGTCCAGCCATGGTTCATGTAATATTTATAAAGGGAATGTGGCAGTGGGCGATGTCAACAATGTTTACCGCGAACAGGTTGAGCATCCCTCCAAAGTGCACCAGCACCTGCCAGCTTTTTGACAGGCTAGGTGCTCGGCCAATCCAGAGACTCATCTAAATGTTTCCCAGCAATCACGGCTGACCTGGTCACATCTGGCACGCTTGTCCAATTAATTAATCATGTGTAAGTGAGGCCAACCTCAGACTTTGATTACGGCTGCCATATTGTTTTGCGGAGAAGTAATGCGTGGTGGGGGGTTGGCAGGCAAGGGGCCAGATGGACAGCGAGGCTATTTGAAGGAACTTCCTCTTGCACTTGAAATGCTGCGTAATGTTGATTTTGGTGTAATTGTGATTGCAAACTCAGCATTCATGTCTTAATCCTTCCTCTGATCTGTTTGTGTCCTTGGAACAACTTTGTATAAATGAAGAATTTCATTCCCAAATGAGATCTACCATGTGAAAGAAGTGACACTTGTTCTCCCAGAATATATACTTAGGATAGAACAATAGCTAAGAGGTAACTAACTCCTGGACTGACAAAATTATATCACTTTTACAGATGGGATCATCTTTATTTTACTGATATTGAATGATTAACTAAAGGTAATAGTTTTTTTCCAAAATGGATGGACAGCGTTTTGGAGTTGAACTTGCATTGAGGAAATATTACAAGAGGGCTAAGCTGCCACTGTGTGCCAACTTGAGATCTGTCAGTAAGTTAAAGTCAGGAGTTAAAACTAGAATATGAGCAGTTTTCTCAGTTATGCTCCTTTATAGAATAATATAGATCACGAGAGTCCTCCACAGTGCGGTAAATTCAGTTTAATTTTTAATTAAATTTTTAAGTTTGAACAAATTAAATTAATGTTTATTTACTTTCAATTTACTTTCTGAATCGGTCAAATTGAAAGGAAATTGACCCCAACAATAATAAATCATTATGAAATAAATAAATAAATGATTCCCATCAGCATCTCAACATGAATAACTTCAATAATCACAAATTATACCACATAAAATCTGACATTTGGAGGATACTTTTATCCAAAGAGCCTTACAGTACATTTTCAGCATGGGTGACCCCAGTGGGAATTGAACTCCTAACCCTGGCCGTGTTGTTGCCATGCTGAAACCAGTGAGCTACTGGACCACAACCAAGGGGATACTTTGGCTTTTTGTACTCATATTTTTTAACGTTGTAGTTTTACTTAGTCATTTGTGACAGCAGCAGTCAAAACATATCTCCATTTGGCCCAGAGGCATGGTACATGTCGGGATGATCAGTGATGTTTGCTAGCAAGGCAAAAAGGCTGGACCAGAGGCTGGGGACAGAGCTGAGCTTGAGCCCAGAGTCAGGTTGGACCGATTTGCCAGTATTGGACTTTTATTAAATATCAGATATTGGTCTTGTGGTCTGCTGCAGATATGATGGGGGGTGGGGTGGGTCTCCCTGCCTTAAAGAGCTGCTGAGACTAAAAGAATTTCATTGGTCTGGTTTCAATGGAGAGTTTTAGTGTCCCATGATGGTCTTAATCCTTCTGGTTGCATGATGGTCTTTTACACCCTAACAGCAATGCAATTCTGGAGGGAAACACTGAATACTTTAATACTTTAATACTTTAATATTTCATTCAGTTTTCCATTATAGCAAAAATATGGGCTATCGGCAGCTTCAATACAAAAATATCAGTATCAGTATCAACCTTCAAAAACCTTCAAAGTCCAGAGTTCCCATCTCCTCTCCAGGGCCTGACGTTGGCCCTCCCCTGTTGGTCTGTCTGTCTGTCTGTCTGTCTGTCTGCCTGGACTTACAAAAGATTTGTAATAGTTAATAAATAATAATTTCCTGGCTGCAGCGAGAGAATGAACACCTTCAATCAACATCAACATAGATCACCTCAGGGGGCTGCCTGCCACAGGCCTGCCATGCTGACAGACATGTCAATCGTGACTGAGCAGAGAGGTCTTGACAGCCAGGGGGGAGGGGAAGGAAAAAAAGAAAAGGGGGACCTTTATTTCTTTTATTCTCTGGCTCATTTTTTTTTTTACCTCACACTTCCCTGTCATATATGATCACTTGAGGGTCCCCAGTATATTTGTTACATCTATTGTCATGGTGCTGTGAGTGCTGACCATTGACCTCCTTAATATAGACGGCTTCCAGGTGACATAACACACCCTCTGGCGGCCATATTGGAGGTCCTCAGCTCTTGGTGTTTGTGAACAACTGATTGCATTTCTGAACTATCTGAACGATTGTTTTTTACAGAAAACTGACAATATCACTGATATTGTATTTGGGTAATGTCATCTTGTTAGCTAGCTAACCATAATATCTGAGCAGCTAACCATCACTGTCTTGTACACATTTGATTTACACACTATAGCTATCATACCTAGCGTAGAAGCTAGCGTTAGTAGTGGCTAGTAGTGACATGTTAATGCCTTACTAAATGAGCCTGCCGGCTAGTTAGCTAGCTAACAAAGCTAAATAGCAACTGTTTCTTCAAGTTAATTGACTCTTCCCCAAGTACAACTTTGGAGTTGGACCAAAAGCAGCAGGGCAGACTAGACAGTTTCAGACTATTCACTTTTTCTTACAACATTACTGAAGAGGATCTGAATGGATCTTCACCCTCACAACAATCTTTGTCAGCTCTCTTGTTTGTAGCCAGGTTATTATATATTCAACAGTTATCAATGAGGCTAATTTTTAAGGCTAATTCTCCATTGGACCTCCAAGATGGTGCCAGCTGTAGTTGCTAGACAATTTGTGACAACTTCCAAACTTCTATTGCTTGTTGCAATGTTGGTAATCCACAAGTATATTATTTATTCTGCTGAAGATCTGCAGAGGAAGAGAGGCGGAGGGAGAACCATGGTAAATGAATTACCTTCAATGCAAATGTGAAACTATTCATGTTGTGGAGTGGCATCAATTTATCTAATTACCAAACAAACAGACAAATGTTTCTGTGTGAGAACCATGAAATACATTGTGTCCTAGGATGTATAAAAGCAAAATACATTTGTAATGAGTTTTGATGTCATTTGGTGTTTGTGTCCATTTAGACAGTTTTTAGCATTTGAATGTGCAAGGAAGCCAAACCTAAACCAAATATAAGTGGGGCTCGTGATCACACTCACATCGTTAGCGGAAGAGATGCACTCATGATCTTTGGTGACCAGTAGTTGCTTTGGATAAAAGCGTCTGCTAAATGACTGTAATGTAATACTCTTTTCCATAATCCATATCCTGCATGGAGGTGATGATTAGTATCCACTTCGATCCTTGTTAGTGATTCCCTCTCCATGGCGGTGGCAAAGGCAGGAGGTCATTTTAAGCTCAGTTGGAGTGGTGCTCTTTGAGGCCTGTGCTTTGCAATTCTAGTGGAGGTTTAAAGTGTTCCCACTCTGCAAACAATATCCAACTTAACAACTAATTTAATGGTATTTTTCTTGGAACAAGTGGAAATATCTGCCATTTGGGTGGGATAACCTCTAGACAGCTCAGCTTGCTTAAACGTTGGTATAATTACTATAAACACAACAATTGTTAGCTTCTATCCTCAGCATTGGTATTGTTAGTGCTATTGTTTCTCAAAATTAGCACCACATTTCCTATATACCCAATTTATTCCTGCCGCAAAGAGGGTGTTGGTACTTGAAGATCTCTGCAGCTCTAGCCTCCAATTCTTTGTTTCTTCCGTCAAAAGTTTTCTCTTTGTCTTCACTGAAGAAGATAAGCATGTTGGAAGTGATTTTTCCATCGGCCTTTCACTCTTTCCACCATCTGCCAGAAACTCTGAAAGCTTTAGCTGCGTTTGTGTTTGGAAGAACAGCGTCAGTGTCTTCCTGTTTTTTTTTCCAGATTGCAGATCCAGATTTCCCACCAAATCCGACCCGGTGGCACACAACGCCAGAGATGTCCTTGTTTGTTATCATACTAATGTCTCAAAAATAATGTGGTAATGATTTACTGATGTTGAAATGCTCCACATAGCACCTTTAAATATATGGCAGATCACCCTGTCTGTTTCCAGATACTTCCTTTCTTCCCTCCTTTCATCCTGTTGGCAGAATTCCTTCACTTTATTTAAGAAAAATATGATTTTAGGAGTCAATACTATATTGAATAACTTGCCCACACACAAGCACAGCACACAGCACACAGCGATGACCTGTGTCTCTGTGGCACATCAGTCACCGGCTGCCAGCGCTGCTGCATCCTGGAGAGTGAGCATGAATTTAAAAGCTCTCTCTACCCCTCTGGGCGATAAAACAACACTATTTGTCTGCGGCGCATTACACCCTGCGATGAAGGCATTTTGTTTTCTCCATGCCACATCCTTCTCTCTCCTCTCTCGCTATCTCCTGCCTTCCCACTGTATTATCCTTAAATACAATTCTGCGTTCAACAGTCGGCTGCACAAAGATGATATCAAGTGGGTGCCGCACCCTTTCTAACACGCCTGTCGTGGCCTTATGAACATATGGTTTCAGATTACGTGGGGGGGAGGAAGGGGGCGAAGAGTGTTGCAGGGATCTAAGCCTTGCCATCAAACACTCCACTCGCTCTCTCATCCATTCTCTCTTCAAAGTAATGGTATTTGCCTGCCTGGTGTGTTTGTCTTTGACTTCGTTTGGTCCCTATTCAGAGTGTCCCTATTTACCCCTCTCAATTTTCTTGGTCATTAGAGGCAGTAAATCAGCGCGAAGCATGCCTCACATCTGTAATGTGTGTACATAATTTGGCCGGTTTGAAACAGCAGATTCCTAGCTTCTCCCTCCCTCTCTCTCCTTTTTTCATCCTTGACTCTCTCTCTCCCTCTCTCACCAATTCTCTCTCTTTTACCACCACCCCCCCTCCCTTCCCCCTTTGTACTCATCAAGTGTAGCAGATCAAAGGAAGGAGCTGCGAAGCTCCCAGGCCTAAATTAGATTCATGCTTCCTTGAAAGAACAGAGAAATTGGTAGGACGAAATCCGAAGGTCAGAATCTGCAGTCTTCTCCCTCTCTGGACAAAAAAAGCAAACGCCACTCCTCTGCCTCTGCCTTGGATCAGCTCTCTTGGCTATCAAGCCCCCTGCCCTCTTTCATTCTCTTCTCTTTTGCTCTCTCTTTCTGGAGGCAATGGGGGGTGGGGGGGTGATGTTGAGCCTGAGGTGTATATAGTTGAACTGGACATGAAAGGTCGCAACACATACAGTACATGCACATATTACACATACATGCATGTATTCATACATACAGTAATAGGTGCACACTCACATAAATACATACATATTTGCATTCCTACATTTCTTATGTACTCAACGATGTACTGGCTGTATAGTACTATGTACTGGCTCTGTTTATACCACCTCATGGTATGTACAGCCTTTTCTTTTGTTCAACCCACAGAACCCAGTGCCATGTTCTCTAAATCTGTATACAGCTTTGTCAAAAGTCGTTCTGGAAAACGTAGGAAATCACTGATGGAAGTAAAAGTAGACGAGGCAGGGTGAGGGAAAGTGCAACAAAAAGGTAAATTACTACATTACAAAATAACTAATGGGACCGCATTGAGCATCACAGACTGGTGATATGTAACAGTGTAAGAGTATCTGAGGTGGGTTTTCCTTTAAAGTTGTACCATAGTATGCATCATTTACTGCAAGAGTCATTCTAGCGATGCTGAAACTTTTATGAAGACCACATCAGAGAAGCTACATGACTTCTGGAGGTTAATTGTTTGTATTAATAACACTGTATGTTTGAAAGTAACAACACTTAAGTACTTTTTGATTAGATTACTTTGACTTGTTTTGATGTATTTCTATTTGAGTAAAAATTATTCAACCTTCATTTAAATCTCAGAGAACAAATTGAGGTTAGGACCCTGATTTACAAAACTGCAATAACAAATAACAAAATAAGAGAAAAAAAATCAACGCATCTGCGATCAAATATATATTTTTTTATATCTTTCAACAGATACTGTAATTCATTCCAGATATGAGGAGCCTTCAGTTTAGAAGCAGAGCCTGAGCTAATCCAGAGATCAGGTATCGTAGGTTCAACCCTTCAGTCCAGTTAGTGATGGATGTATAAAGGCAGTGAAGGGCTTGAGAAATACAAAAATACCAATACCCATCTCCTCTTACATGAAGAGAAGGCAAACACATATTTCTGTATTAGGTACGATGATGAGAGCTAAAGGTAATCCCCATATCACTGAAGTCACTGTGATTCTATTTGAGTACAATGCTGCAGGACCTCCCAGCAAGCATTTCATGGACAGGCGGCCAAGTCCAACCCCTTACTGGGCGATCACACCATGAACAACACGATCAACAGGTTACTGGAAGTCCATTCATTTCCTATAGAGCTGAGGGACCAGGGAAACTTGGCTGGTGTGTGGACGGGACGATCAGCAAGCTTGCCGGCCAAGAAAAGTTGGCCATGGTTGGTTCATTGGCCGTCAACAGCCAATCAGATTTCAGTGCTTCCTTGTACCAATGTTATTTTGTTTTGTGAACAAAAGTTCCACTTGCCAAGTGCAAAATGGACAAGAAGTTGATTCCAGGTATTCAAAGCTTCCCAGTTCTCTTAAGCTTTTATATGAAAGACTACAGGATTGAATGTCTCAATAACGATGCTTGGAGAACGGTTGCTGTTGGGTCGATAATAAGCTCTGAAGTCATATTATTGTTACTGAGGTTTTTCTGTTTATTTTTGAGTAGTACTACCTAATACGAACTTGCTAACAACTCATCAAAATGATTTAACGTTATGAAAGGCAACACCAAAGCAGTGATCACGACATAGATGCAATCGAAGCCTCTTGTACTGCCCAGAATCAGTCACATCACTAAGTTACTCAGTTAGGTTTAACATGATGTGTGTGTTCAACATCAACCCAAACCAGCAAAAAAGTTTCACAATGTGATATTACGGTACAGTAAAACTTCATATTAAAGAGACCGTTTCGAACTGATATCAAAAAGATATTTGGATCACAATTTCACAAACACAGGCTTTCAGCGGTGGTGCAGGCTGATGCATCAACCTCTGTTCACCGTCAAAATGTTTGCCTGTACCTCTGTACCTCTGCTCCCACTCTTTTGGCAATCTTCTTTTATCAAGTTAAATGGGTCTCTCTGTGTTTAATATGTAGTCATAGAGACACAACAACTGTGGCATGCAGAGTTCAAGGACCCTTGTGTAGCTGGGAGATGTGGCTTCTGTGCTGCAGGGATCTGGGAGGGTAGGACTCAAAAGATCCCGGGAACTACAACAGTTCACAGTCACAGTCGATCCGAGCAATGATGCAATTCCTCTCATGGTCTGAAGAACGAGAGAGGGACTGCTCTGGCTTGCTTTGTTAACGTCAATGCCTATGATTTTACTCCTCTGATGTATGTTTTCATGCTGCTAGTTTAACAACAAAGATTTGATGACGCCTTAACTCTGACAGCAGAGTGCGTAAATGGATGCTGTAGTGCTGCCCTGAGAATGTAATGGCTGGGTACTGGTCTTGGCTCTTGATCAGCACCATCCAGTTCCTGCTTCTTCCTTCCAATTTAACATCAAATCGATAGCAGCTATTGCAGGCGAGTGCCCAGTCTTTGAAATTGCTCCTGTGGACATTAATGATCTGCAGGTTGGGAAACCTTTCTGTCCAATGGCCACAGCAGCTGGTACATTGCAAAATGCACTACATACTTTGACCTTTTAACCGTCCAACTATTTTTAGAGGAGAATAGGACCAACAAATTATTGGTTACCCAAAAGTGGCAGGGAGAGTAGACGAGCTTTTACACATTAAATTCACCTCCAGGTGGGTCGTGGCTTGTGTTAATTACTATTCCTCATATTAAAGTCATTGGAAAAAAATATCATACTTGTCAAATAAATGCATTTTTTCTATTAGATGTATGTGGTATACAAGTATGTAAGTATTGTGTTAAATCTGTTATCAGTTGAATCATCCAATCAAGTAAAAAAAAAAAAGGCATTAAAGAGTCTGATTTAATTTGGTCCATACATTTAGTGAGATAAAAACCTCATAACTATTTTATCAATTAAAAAAACCCATCAAGCACACTGATGCTATCTGGAGATTTATTGTAATTAAGGTGAAGCAGAAACAAGCATATTGAAAGTGACCTTGCAGCTGCTTTAAAATTAATTTGTTTGATGAAATAAATATGATGCAATAAATCTTAAATTGATGTATTACTGAATGCGTGCTTTCTAAACTTGACGAGTTCTGTTCTTTAAAGAGATATTTAACAAATTACACTACTACTACTGAATCTTCCTTTTACAGATACTGATGATAAAATTAAGGGAATGATGGGAATTTTGCATCTTGCAACAGTATGTGTAAATATATATATATATATATATTTTATGTTTTTCAATCCTTCTGCACCGTTTTTAGAAAAGTGCCATAATCTTACTATTCTTTGTGGAGTACCAAAACCTAAAACACAACACAAATCAACACCCTGGTGATCCCTGGAACATCATTACGTCTGGTCAATCTTGGGAGTTTTAGTTAATGTGACAGATTCGGTTTTCACAGGGAACTAAAGACTCGATAACTGAGTAAGTGCTGATACTAACAATGAACATGAAATGTCAAAGGTTCAGCTGTTCCACAAAAGCAAACCCCTAGAGGGCTGCTTTTATCAGACATTGTCCAAGTCACTTTTACTTTGATGATGCAAAGAATGTCTGCAAAATTATATTTCTATTAAATCAGACGTACAAACCTGCAATTAGAAATTCAAATTCAAACTCTGTGGGACACTAATTTCCATGGAACTTCACACGGCGATGCATTGCTCTGAATTTATGATTCAGAATGCAAAGGACTTTAATTACATAGCAATTATTGTATACAGAGTTAGATTGTATTGTTATTATAATCTTAATAGCATGATGACAATGACAGATGTAAGGTTTTTGTTTGGGCCATTGCCACAGCCAGTGCAGCTGACTCTATATCCCACTTTAGATTACTAGTAGATTATGAAACACAATATGAAAGTTCCATTCAAATATTATTATTATTTAGTAACTTTTAGTAGATCACTGTATATATCACAATTTGAATGTAACATTACACCCTAAGTGACACGTAGATTCACACTATTTGCCCAAATTAAATTCTAGTGTCAGGTTTTGAAGTTGGCACACTGACAGGAAATCTTCTCCACACACTCCACATAAATTACCAATTGACAGAGGTGTAAAATCCAGGTTTCATTTAGATTTTCTAATTAAATCCATCCTACAGTGTGTGTGTGTGTGTGTGTGTGTGTGTGGGCGGGGG
>CABFOQ010027076.1:8410-24045 GCA_900660455.1 Gephyroberyx darwinii | reverse complement strand
CATTGTGGCATAGAGTCAAACTGTACTACCTTGAACCCGTAAACAACACTGTGACACTTTTCAGTTATCAAACAGTACTGCTAGCCTTGTGGCCTAGAGAGTGAGACGTGCCAAACCTTGGTCCTTTTCAAGATAGATTGAAGTGCACAAATGTCAGCATGTTCACTTTTTCTGGCTTTAGTTGTGCTTGTAGAGGTGTGAGGATGTGCCCACTGGCACTAAACACTCTCTCTTAAGGAACACAAGTTGCAGGTATGCATAGAAGCCTGCCACCCTGGAAAGGGTTCACGATATTCATGATTATTCCGATAATGGAAATTCACCACGATAAAATTATCTTGATTGTTTTTAATCACGATAAAAGATAAAATCGTATATTGTCCCATCCCTAAGTGAGGTATTTCCTATTATTGGTTGATCCTCTGATCCATGTCAGATAGCGTCTCGTTGCGCACTGCCGTCCTCCTGTGGCTGATAATACGAGTCTTCTTCTCCTTATACTTTTTTGCAATCTAGTTTCATGTCGAACCATTTCTTTTTATTTACCTCAGCAACGGTGTGTGTTTCTGCTGAAACAGCATTGACAGCGTTAATAATTTCTTGCCATGCTTTACTTTTATCAGTTCTTGTGACTCCGCTGCTGATGCTTCCGAAAACTCTGTTGTTTTTTTCTCATGCACGCATGCGCGCAACACTTCAATTTCTTCAATTTTCCACCAAGTTCCTCTTTTCCCTCTTTTCCCCATGGTTTCTTGCGCACAACCCTTCAGTCTGCAGCCTTTTACGGTGTTGAACAGGGCGTTTACCTATGCAAACTGGCTTCAACAGGCACGCGCATCCAATTTACGAACGATTGGCATTCATCAAATATACACCTGTTCTACGCACAAATCGAGGTTTCCCGCACATTTCATGAATCCCACGTTGGTATTTTCTTACGCACATAAATACAAATTTACGAATGATTTACGAAAAGTTTTGTGAATGTGTGTAAAAGAAAGTGAGTAAAAGTAAAAGAAACTCCCTCATCACTTGACTCACAAACACTGTATGTTAACAGAGGAAGAATGAAAGGAGCAGAGAGACAATAGATGGGTTTCCATCCAAATATGTTTTGTGAATTAGAAATGAATGGAAATAGCAAAATTCAATAAAACTTCCTCAATACCTCAATGTTGCAAATATGTTTTTACTCTCACTGGAAGTGGAACATTTCTTTGTCGGTAAATCATGCAATGAATAGTGGCCGAAACACGTTGATTGAATAGTGACATTAGGCTTGGCGTGATCAGCCTGCTGAACAGTTCTCATTGCACAATAGTGGCTTTGGGTGTTCTGAAATGTAAAATATCTCCAGAAATGTCATACCTGGTTTCACGCCCATGTATAAGTCTCCATAGTGGTTGTATGACCTTTAGTTGGTACCTTTGAATATTGTCAAGTGTATTTCTTTGTTTATCTCTTCAGATGAAAACAAGAAATATGGCCGACATGACAATGCTATTAAATTCTCAAAAGACTCCAGTTTTCTGGTGGATGTGTCTTTTTGACTTTAAGGAACCTGATGTACTCGATACAACCCAGCTGATCGAAGTTTTTGTGACATTTCAAACGTTTTTTTGTAAAATTTGGTTGACGGCTGGATGGAAATGTAGCTGACGAGAGAGACAGAAAGGAAAAGAGATGGTTTGGATTTTCTATTCCCCTTTGTGCAAAATTACCCTGACCCAAAGTCACCCATCTGTCAGGGTCAAGAAAGCTCTTTTTAGTTTTTTTTCTCTCAGTTAATTTCTCTCTGTTTTTTCAGTTATTTTTCTCTTTAAGTCAATAGAGAGTGCAGGTGGAGTTACTATTCTCTCTGTAGGCCATTCACATATGTAACATTAAGTCATATTCAGTACAGCTGACAATGTATACCACCATCATCTCCCTGTACAGTATGCATCAATTAATGCCATTTTCAGGTTTCAAAATGATATTAAAGGCTGCTGCAACACGTTTATATGACATTGCTTCATGGTTGTGCATCATATTTTCCATGCACAAAATTGGGGTTTTCTGGAACAGATGTAAGATTTCTGCACCATGCTTTTAAACAGCAAAGGGCATCTCAAAGAGCACTTCCACTGACATATATACATTCTTTATGAGGCATTTCACTAAAAGAAAGACTACTTTTCCTATACTTTTCCTCCGAGCACCACATAGAATTGGGACTGGGGGGGGATTGAGATTTCTCCTGAAATCTTGAACACTAGAGAGGCTGCCAAGATTAGCTTTATTATTTATTAAAGTTGATAGATTCTAAATGTCTTCACGAAAATACCCTGAATCTATCTCTCTCTATTTCACTCTCTCTGTTCGTGTGTGTTCTTGTACTTCTTTCCTCATGAAAACCGGTTTGAGTTTTATACCTCAAACCTTAGGGTTAGGGTTATGAGATTATTATTATTATTATTATTGAGAATGTATTAGCATTGTGCAAGTTGTTACTGTTCTCATGTCGGCCATATTTCTTATATGACCATAAACTGTGGGGAATGTAACTACAGTGTGTAGTGACCTATAGTCTATGCTCTTTTCCAATAAAGTGGGGATACTGCCAGTGTTCCTTGTGAGATCCAGGAACGGCTTAACGAAAATGAAAGGTGCAGGGTAAACAAAAAAAAATGTGCATGTTATAAGAAAGTTATGTTCAGTTTTAGGTACGTATATTGAAAAAGAAGGTGCACTATTGCTTTTACCAGTGCGAAGGTTGGAGATAATAGCAGTCCTGGTGCTTCAGAGGGAGATAGGTGCCGGAACAGCCTGGACCTAATGCCAGGACAGGGGAACCGACACACAGTCCAAAAATGTGCATGTTGGTCATACATGGTTGAGACCATGTGTGGAGTTTGCATGTTGTCCCTGTGCTCACACGGGGTCCTCTTCCACAATAAGGACCCCAATTGAAAAAACATGCAAGAAGATCGCCATCTCCTGTCCCGTCCCCGACCACGACGTGGACCCAACACCTGGAGCCGTTGGTCCCAGGGCACCACAGAGGGCTGCCCACTGCTCCTGGCTGCCCCTGGAGGGGAAGCATAAAACAGGATGGGTCAAATGCAGAGAACAAATTTCCGCAGCCACCCTCCCTGCATGCGTGTGGGTGTTTGGCGGCCACCACCGACTGCATGCTGTGTGTGTGTCTTTCAAAATTAGTTAAATTGTTAATGTTGTTGATCATCACTGGTTCTTCTGTGACTAAAGCTGCACTTTGTATTTTATTTACTGTATTTTAAAGAAAAGTCAACTGTATGATCCGTGTGTGTGTGTTTGTGTGTGTATGTGTGTGTGTGTGTGGAGTGTGAATGAGAGCAGCCATGGCACAGTACTTGGAATACCAACCCTATGTAGCATTGAGCCGCAACAGACCTTAAGGCCAAAAGCCTTTCTCACGTGCTCTGGTTCACCTATTGGTTTACAGACTAGATTCATGCCAGTGAGGAATAACGTACTCAGCTTGTAATAGGGATGTACTCATGCGTGCAAGTCTCAGTCAAGTCCGCTTAGATGATGAAACTTCAATTATCCCTGTGGGGAAATTAGTCCGTCACGACAGCAAATAGTAATAGGCTACATCAAAGAAGCATAGCATGTAGTTAGGAATGCAGCAAATGGGGTTATATGAACATACACAACCAAGACTTCCAACACTCAGACCTATTGAATAGAATTGTATGAATGAAAGTGTGTGAGGAAGTATAGATTCCAGCATTAACAGGATGTAAAATAGCAGCAGTTGTATCAGTAGCAGCAGAACTCAATGAGACAGAAAGACAATGTGAGATTTGTGCATTATAAAAGAGGTGAAAAAGTATTAAATTATATAAACAAATATATACGCAATATATAACAATGAGAGGAATAGGAGAAAGACAATATGTGAAAAGTTACATCCACCGTGGGCCATTTGGACAGAAGGAACTAGGTATGCACATGTGACATATTGAACTATACACCTTGCAAATATATTCACTCCACTTTACAGATGTAGATAATATGTAAATACAGATTTGGATATGCACATTTCTAAATGGAGGTAATAATGTGCAAAGCGCATAAATTAATCTCTCATAAAAAGAGGCCCCTCATAATGAGGCCCCTGAATTGGAATTCCTCAATTTATATCGATATATCATAAAAGATGTTTAATGATGATATTGTTAAAATTAAGGTAGCCTAAAACTAAGGTAGCCTCTGTGATGTTAAGATAGCTTCTGTGTAGTCTCTGTGATGTTAAGATAGCTTCTGTGTAGTCTCTGTGATGTTAAGATAGCTTCTGTGTAGTCTCTGTGATGTTAAGATAGCTTCTGTGATGCTGAGATAGCCTCTGTGATGTTAAGATAGTCTCTGTGGTGTAAGGATAGCTAGCTTCTGTGATGTTAATATAGCTTCTGTGATGCTAAGGTTGCCTCTGTAAATTAATCTCTCGTAAAAAAAGAGGCCCCTCATAATGAGGCCCCTGAATTGGAATTCAAATTGTCCTGTATTTATATAGATAAATGATAAAATATGTTTAATGATGATATTCTTAATATTTGGTGATGCAAACGTAGCCTCTGTGATGCCAAGATAGCCTCTGTGATGCTGAGATAGCCTGTCATGCTAAGATAGCTTCAATTTCGCTCTGTGTTAGGGTGTGACAATCCTTGCGTGCAGGGAGCGCGGATCAATGGCAATATGAACACAAAGCTTCATATTTTATCATTTAAGTCTCAGTTTCCATTCTGGCTAAATTTAAATTGACCAATTTACATTTTTTTAATTTACATTTCATAGTCCCTCATTATTTTAACATCACTTTCAGTTCGCAATACACCAAATAGACATATCAAGATTTCTCTGTGGCAGTATTTCTTTCATGACAAGCTAAATATTCTGCTGACCTGGCCATTATCCTATCTCTCACATAGTACAGTGTTATATGGAATCCTCCGACTCTAATGGTGGGCCAACCAAGTTGATAATCATTAGGAAAGATACATTCTCATACTTTTAGTTTAGTGCGTTGTGGAGAGACAATATTATTCATTAGGGAAAACCCTCTCTCACATTTAGCTTTGCTCAACATCTTGCTTGTCTTAGTTTCAACAGTCCATCCTTAACTAATATATCTAGATGTAGTTTCTCTGAATCTCTGAAGCCTTGCTTTGCACTAGAACATATCTTAACAACTATCAAAGAGCTCTCTTAATTCCTGCTCCCCCAAGTATTTGGCTTAGTATGTTCACCTTTTCAAAAGGCCTAAGTTAATCATTTGGGACCATCCTTGTGAGTATGCTGCGACTCAACGCAATGTTCTTGTTTGGATTCTTTCTTTACTGTTACTCCTTTGAAAGTCCCACTCACTCACAAGCTATTTGATAATATGGTCCAGGCTTCTTTCTCATGGCAGAAAATATGTCCATCTGCCTTTTGATCAGATTCACAGAGTCTGACAAGTGGATGTCCCTTGCCTACAGTGTTTCCGACCTTTCCTTCAGTTCTTCTAAAGCATCAAGCATGAGGCCTGTTTTGCTGAAAGCCCTTCATGCATGCACCTTTCAGATGAACTCCTTGTTGTATCTCTACCAACACATGACAGGTGTTGATACACTCCACATTGCTTCTACAGTTCTGTAGGAGGATGTGCACACATCTTATATCTAGCACCTACCTTTTCTACGCAAATGTGTGCCTACTTCTGAAGCCACCTGATCAAGCTCTCTTATATCTTTAGGGGACAGATTATATTATCTAAAAAACTAGTAAAGTGATTTGTTTCCAAACAGCACTTCGCAGCATCCCCTACTGATAACTTGAATGCACTTTGAAATCTTAGCTTTGAACGCTAATAACCAAATAAATAAAAGTCATATAACAAAAAGTGTTTGTGTCCATACTCAACATATAAAATTTAGTTTTGATATGATGAGTTTTTTTCCTATTCACCTGTGGCGCCTCACCCTGAACACACTACGCTTTAGCTCTCCTGCAATAGTTTATGTAAATAAAAGAGTAAAGACAAAGAACACCAGCAAATTTGGTTTACGGTCAGGGCTGCATGTCAGCGTTGGAGCATACATTGCCAAATTACCTCATCTCTCACAATTGAAAAAGTCTCCAGAGTCTTTTCATCATGATCCAGTTGAATGTTTGTCCTCATCTCTCTTGGCTTTCAGGAGGCCAGATGGCTTCGTCTCCTGGATAAATCAGCCAGCTGCAGTTTCTGCTCCGATGGGCCACTGCAGAATAGTTGATGCAGAGTCTAATTAGTGACAGACAGTCATATCAATGTAGCCACAGCAACAGTGAGACCATAGCAGCAGTAAAGGAACTGCAACCCCAGGGTTATGGCTAAAAAGATGTCTGTTAGGTATTTAAAACATGCATTGAGAACCCCAACGCACACTTCAGTCTTTATTTGTGGCAAGTGGACTGTCACCAAAGTTTTTTTAAACTATTTTATATATATTGTGGCAAATCTACACCTATGTCTTTGTATAGTGCAGTTTTTAAATTATTATTAGAAGTCTTCGGGCTCTCTTTTCTCCAAACTCTTTTATTGATGATTGCTGCACCTTCTGACTTCTGGGACCGACAGACAACCTGCTTGGCTTTTTCGTGCACTCATACTCACACACGCTTACACACACTCAGCCCTTTCCTTGTCTCTCCCTGGGATTGAATCAAGAGAACGACTCCAACAACAAATGAAAACTGAGGGTGTCTGCCTACTGATCCTCACTGGACAGTATTGAAGGCATTTCTCATGGCTTTCCTTTGCGCACTGACTTTATGGGACTTGGGGGTGACTGACCATTGTTGAGTACATCTGACAATGTATTTTGCCCGCTGTTGTGTGGGACTACATGTTCTATAACTCTCCACTTACTCCACCTCCAAAGCCTTCTGGTTTTGGAGAATCTGATGGAAACATACCCCAAAGGGAGGATGTTACCATGATGATCAAAGCAATGGATAAACAGAGAAGGAGAGAGGAGAGGCGGCAGATCAAGTGGCCAGCGTCTACCATGTCATCACTTTGGACCCAGTTTGACAGCGATGTAGACCAAGTTCTGGAGGCAACGGTAAAAGGGTATGTCAACAGGAGGCTTCAAAATATGACAACAATCATAATGAGCCTGACCTCTGAGAGGTTTGGTGAGGAGGAGGAGAAAATTGCCAAAGGCCCTTACACAGGGAACAAAAGGGAGAACCTGAAAACCCTAAGGCGTCAGTATGAGTAGGCAGGGGAGGAGCAACACACAGCCCAGGCAGAGTTAAGGGGTATCCTTAGAAAGAAGATCTTGGTGCTCCAATGGGCAGCATGGCATTGGAGGCTCTTTCGTGAAAGATCACGAAAGAGTGAGTCCCGCTTTATTGCCACCTCCAATTTAACCGAAGGATACTGGCAAGTTCCTCTCATTCCCTCTGCTAGGAAGAAGACTGTTTTCAACCTCAGAGCGGTTCTGCCAGTAAAGACTTTTATCTTTCGGCCTCCATGGAGCCCCACGTTTCAACACTTTGTCCATTATCCTCCAGCTCCACCAGCAGTATGCAGCTGCCTACCTTGATGATGTGGTAATACATTTAAGGACCTACATGAGGTACTGGAGGCACTGCAGAAAGCAGGCCTGAAACCAAGGACTACTTAAGCCTCAAAGCAGGAAGTTGGAGGCGGTGAAGAACTGGCCCCAACCAACTACCAAGACCCAGGTAAAAGCCTTTTTGGGCTTGGCAGGGTATTACATTGTGACAAATACCCCCTTTCTGTATAGTGTGAAAGAAAGCAACTTGGGTAATAATGTCTTTATTCTCTTAAATTACACAATATGTGAAAAACACTCAAATCCTGTCAGCCCAGAAATACTGACTCAGCGTGGCAGATAGTGAACACGCTTTGCTGGCTTTTCAAAAGCAGACTTATTTATTTTGCTATGTTGCAGGGTCACTTTAACTTCAAACTGATGATTAATATTCTCAAAGTTGCTGATGGCAGCAGGACATAATGGAGAGTGAGAGGGGTGGGATAGCTGAGCTAAGTTAAACACTGAAAGTAGCACTTATTGGCATTGTTATATGAAACCTTCTCAGTAACTAAAAATGCTTTGTACATGGGCGATCACCCATTCTTAGAGTTAAGATGAAACAGGCATATACTGTATTCATGAATTGATGAAGCAGGTAGTGTAGCCAATGGGGCCCTTGGGGCAATGAAAAGAAGGGGGGAACTGTGGAAGTGGTGACAAAATACAGCAGCAAGTAGTAGAAATTTAAAGTAATAATTTGTGACATTTTCTTATCAGTAAATATCCATTTTACTACTCTCGATCGCTGATTGATATAACACAAGTTCATGAACGCTTTTACATTTTCCATTTCCAACAGCAGCAACAGCAGTGGTTTGTTTGGAATAAAGAGAAGAAGAAGAACTGGAACCAAAGATGTCACCGAAATAAAACCAAACCAAACAGACTAAAGTTCTCGAGGATTATCACTTCAAGTGTTAGCAGAAACATTTGTGAAATGCTCAGCTTAAATGTAATATGTGGAGGATTTTATCGAAATAGATCATCGTCAAATGAACTGTGATAACTATCATCTGTCTAACGCCCTTTGATCCACTTCATATCGACATCTTTAATTATTTTCTTTTGCTGCTGCTTTTGATGTTACTATTACTACTGGAAGGAAGCTACCAATGTCTGCTATTTTAAATTAACTATTTTAAATTAAAGCTAAACTGCCATCAGTAAAGTGAAGTAATATTGGTGTCCCATAGTCAGCTTGTGTGATATGATACAGAAATGTTCTTTTTCTTCTTTTTTTAGTCATTGATACTGTTGATGATGTTGCTGTTGTTTCTGATGTTGATAATAATGTTGTTAATAATGATGCTGCTCAAATCAAATCACATTTTATTTGTATAGCCCTTAATCACCATTACAGTCTCAAAGGGCTTCACAGTGCCCAATGTGTGAAAACAATCAATGGTTAGTACACGACATCCCCTAGCCTTAGACCCTCACAGTGGACAAACTCCCAAAAAACCTTTTAGGGAAAAAATGGAAGAAACCTTGGGAGGGGCTACTCAGAGAGGGTTTATATGTTATATGTTTATATGTAATGATTTATATGTAAGTAGAAACACCTTGAAGTCACACCTGGCCTGAATTGGGAGCCAGTGTTATGTGGTCAAATTTCCTAGTTTTGGTCAGGATTCTGGCAGCAGCATTCTGAACCAGTTTTTTAGTAGTTTTAGTTTTAGTAGTTTTTTAGGTAAGCCCGAAAAGAGGACATTGTAATAATCAATTCTTGATGATACTCAAATTTCTGCGTCTGCCTTTGTTAGCATGGGTCAAATCTTGTCAATATTACGAAGATGATAAAACGCTGTTTTAATAGTCTCCTTAATATGCAACTCGAATGAGAGGGTAGGGTCAAATTTAACCCCAAGGTTTTTAATGTATGGGCTCTGAGAGATTACACAATTATAAAAATTTAGAGTACTATTCTCAAACAGATGCCTATGTCTACCTGGTCCTACAATCAGCATCTTGGTTTTGTTGTTAAGAAGTAGGAAGTTTAGCGACATCCAGCATTTGACCTCTGATAGGCAGGCCTCTAATTTTTGAAATTGGGTGTTATCAGTTGGTTTGATGGGTATGCAAATTTGAGTGTCATCAGTGTAATAGTGGAAGTTAATGCCGAATTTGCGAATGATGTCACAGAGTGGTAACATATAGATAGAGAATAGTAGTCGGCCTAGGACAGAGCCCTGTGGCACACCAAAGTCCACATTGCAACACTCTGAGGTCATATTGTTGTAAAAGACGCAGTGTGATCTATCAAGTAGATAAGACCTAAAACAAGAAAGTGCTGATCCCCAAATACCAATATAATTCAAGAGTACCGTATGATCAATTGTGTCAAAGGCTGCACTCAGGTCAAGTAGCAATAGTGCTGAGGTTGAGTTGGAATCAATAGCTAACAGTAGATTGTTGACCACTCTTGTGAGTGCAGTTTTGGAGGAGTGGAAAGATCTAAAGCCAGATTGAAAGGGATCAAATAGGTTGTTTTTTGACAAGAAATCTGTAAGTTGGTTGGCTGCAGTTCGTTCAAGTATTTTGGAAAGGAAGGGAAGATTTGAGATTGGTCTATAGTTCTGAAATACTTCACGATCTTTCTGATGTAGTTGATGGTGAGAATGTTGATTTTCTTGTTGATGATGTTGCTGTCGATGTTAATGATGACGATGTTCTTGATAATGATGATGTTGTAAATAATGATGTTGTTGACGAAGGAAATTCAGACTAAATGACTACTTGCTGTCTCGACGGGAGTTCACTGTAAAAACAATTACAAAATAGGTGTCCTGTCATTTCATTGCTACATGGTACAGAAGCTACATTTTAAATTCCAAATGTATTTTGAAGACACATTATTGTAAGAGCAACATGAATCAAGAATATTGTGTGGGCCTTCTTTGAGTGGAAGACTGGAGCAATTGGTTGGGAATCTTACTGATGTAAACTACCTATGTGAATGGGCATTGTGGGCACCAGAAATGAGTTATAAAAGCATATTTTCAAAAATGTCTTCCCAGGGAGCATCATGCCCCTGGAACCCTCTGGCATTTAGGGGGATGTGCCCTTTTAAATATTTTCATGTCATTTCTGCATTATTAGATAGTTCACAGTGAAGAGAAACAGAAAACACAAGAGAGACAGGAAGGGTGACATGGGACAAAGTCCCAGGACGGATTCAAACCCAGGTCATCACAGATTCAGCCAATTGAGCCAACAGAGCACTACATTTCTAGAGCTCAGAGTCTGTGTACACCACTGATCTGCAATATCTTGCCAAACATTCTCTCGATGAACATTGCAGCTCTTTCTTTCTTTTTCATTGTGAATTGATATCGTGCTTGATATCTTGGGTTTGTGTGTTAAAGCCATGAAAGTGCATTTTTCTTGATTGCTCGGATTAAATTAAACTGATTAGCTGCAAATTGGCTTTGTGGAACCGCTTTAACTGGGATTTGCTAGGTTTGTTAGATCAACTCAAGTCAGGCTAAATCTTTACAACGTTCTTGACCGCACATATCATCGATTAACGTCCATATTAATGCCTAGTGTGCAGCCTGAGCAAGGGTGTGCAGGGACAGAGGGATGGAGGAGGAATCCCAGGCGGCTGAGTTGGGGCCGAGCAGCTTTGATTACCACGCCTCCGGTCGAGTCACCTCCCCTGGGCGAAACATAACAGTTGGGAAAATTCAGGATCAGATCCAGCGCAGCCAAGCAGGGGCTAATAGAGATCTCTGTTCCTGTCAGTCAGGCTCATTTAGGCTCTGCATTGCACATGGGACTATCTATCATATCATCGCGAGCACTGGGTGACAGTGACTTAATAACGCCATGAAACCACAGAATGGAAACAAGTTTAATTAGAGCTACACCAAGTCTCTGTGCTGATTAAGATTCATGCAAGGAAAACTATACCATACGAGCAATAAGTAATGCTTTGCTTTAGTGTTGTCGTGATAACAGAATTCTGACTTTTGATACGATACCACAGCTCTATAGAGATCTATAGAGTTCCATGTTTGACTCCTGGCAGATTTTCCAACCAGTTTAGGTGGACTGGGATCCAGTTCAAGATGAGGTGGGCTGTTTGACGCTATTTAACTGCTGCAGTCCTGTCAAGAGCCAGACTGCAGCTATGTCTATGTCAATCCTCCATCTTCTTCTTTAAACTATTACAATCTGCACATATACATCCTCTAGAGGTGACATTGAAAAGGAATTCCATCTTGCAGAATACATTTGGTTAAAGTATTGAACCTCTTTGAAATTCAATATCAAATGAAATCCTTTGCAACAGTATTGAAGTTTTCTTTCATTTTCTTTGTATTCTTTCTTGTCAAAAATCAGTGGGGTCTTCCAACCACGATGGTGAGAAATGCAGACAACATCAACAGACTTTAATCTGCCAGTAATGTGACTGTGTGGCTGTTTATTGTCCTCTGTGGAAGAGGATGGCTCGTCATCTGCAAGGGGAAGCCAGTTGATGCAGAAAAGCAATTGAAAGGAAATCACTGCACAGCAAGCCACCAACAATGACTATGATGACACTGATCTTCTGAGGAGCTATAGGATAAAAAGAGCATATAACCAGTCAGGAGTGCATTTATACCACAGTATTTCCACTATATGTAGGCTATTCAACCCTAGTGGACATGCCTTACCTCTCAGAGCATACATTGGTCAGCAGTAAGCATTTAAGGTCATATGAATGTTTTAATCCTCTCCATAAAATCTTAACATGGTTGCCTCTTTCTCTTATCCAATGTGTGCAGGTAAAATATCCAGCTCCTTCAGGTAATAAAAAAATAATAAAAATTTAAAAAAAATGTTGAGAGATGCCAAATTGCATTGAGAAGCAGCTATTAGGGGTAGCTTGTAAACACAATTTTAAACCCTAAGCCTACATCTGAAATACTTTTGAATATTTTTGGTCTGAATGTGGAGCAAATTTCTTTTAAAAATAAAAGAAATGCCTCTTCAGGTTCAGCAGACTGTGCTTTCATCTGGGCACTCTTGACTCTTGATAGAGCAGCGCAATTTGTGGATGAAGATGTAAATTTCAATTTCTGAATAATAAATAAACAATGTGAACTATTAATACTGATTGAGCGCTTTTTAAAATCTTGTATAGAAACGTAATTTCAGTTGCTGGAAAATGGAAACTAGATTGCTAAACAAAGAAACTTTTGATACGGTCCTATTTCATATTTCAAAGTTGTTTAATTTGCATTTCATTTGACATGAAGCTGACATAGTAGCTTCTACTGGCGTTGAATTCTTGTCATTTTTGGATGGGAAAATTGTCAGATTGAAAGATATTGATTGTTGTTACAAAGATTGATTGTTGGCATCGTGATCAGCCTGGAAAAATCCACAATGGCTCAAACCCGACTGGTTAAATTTAGCTCCGGCACTCAGATGTCCCTCTGCCAAGCAATTACCGCGAACCGTTGGAGTCTCTCCATCCACCTCCTCCTCTGTCACTCACACATGACTCAGCTGTGACGGACTAATCCATGGTGTCAGAGGTGGCCGTAGATACGCCTGCCTCCAGAGGGCTTCCTCTTCGCACCTGCCTGAATGAGCGTCTGTCTCTCACTCCTCGTCTGGCTGAGATGAAGCCAGCGTGTGGTGTGGGAGGCTGCCCATTTCCCCCGTGTTAATCTAAAATCTGTGAAATCCCATCAATTCTGAAACACACTCCACGAGCTGCTGTGGAAAAGAAGCATCAGTAAGGGTGGAGACATGCTGGAGGATTATAGAGGCTTATATACACTATTTGTCCATCTGAGGCTGGGTCTAGACCGATGGTCCACACAGATTTTCTGGTAGTGTGAGGGGTTTAGAGATTGAGAGTGGGGATGCCAATAGCCAATGTGTTTTTTTCTGTTTCTTATTTCCAGTGCATATTAATGCATGTTGCATTAATGTACATGTTAATACATATTGATTCACGTTGGATCGTGCAAGTTCCTGCAAGGTTTAGACATATCAGGCGTGTCATTATTTATTAACTTAATTGTTTGATGTTTTTGTAAATTAATTCCTAATTTGAAGCTAGTAATGTTTCCCCTGCCACTGAATAGACACCCTGCTTCAAAGAATGGGTTTCAGTGGAGAGTTTTAGTGCCCCGTGATGGTCTAAATACTGTTTCAGAGGCTTTTCCACCCTGACAAGAAAAAAATTCTGTTGGAGGAGCCAGCAGGAGAACATGTGACACCCGGTTCTTGCTTAATCACCTAGTGTGAGCATAGTTATGACTTAGAGACAAAAAGAAAAAATCTGAAATCCAATGTACAGTGTTGGATTTTAGAAGTCTTCTAGCGTGTGCACCAGCAACAGACGGCGGCAGGATCACCAAACTGTGAGGGGGTGTAATGCTCATTTATCCGTGGGGGTTTTGGAGACACACTTTTTTAGTTCTTCCTAAATTCTGCTGATGAGCAGCGTGACTGATTTACTGGGGTATGAATGTTTCCAGGCACATTACCCTGATGTCGGCTCGCGTGACATCTCCATTCCTCTCTCAAGTATTGGCAGCTGATGTAATGCATTGAGGCCTACAGGCTATGCGGCATGGGTTTGCTTGGGTTCTTTTCATTTCTAACGACTGAAGTTGTGTAACTTGTGTAATGTGCAGCGCAGAACGGCTGCAGTCGTATTGCTATGAGGTTGAGAAGCAGCAGAGTGAAAATATTTCATATGCATCCAACTGTTTCAGATCACACCGCCAAGAAGCATGTCATTTGTGATAAGCTGCAACCTATTTGGCTCTATGAAATTGTGATATCAGTAACAACTTTAATATTTAGGCAAGCATGGAATCAAGATGAATAAATGAAATGATAAGCAGCATGATTTTTTTAACAATAGATGATCAACAAAGAGCCAGGGAAAGGGAAAGGAGCTTAAATGACATCACGGATCAATAGGACACTCTTGAGTCTGAGGAGCCATCACACATCTCAATGCGACTTCAGTATTGCTCTCCTGAGTCTGACGAGATCAATAGATAGACAATCGCACATCTCGACATGACTTCAGGATCAATACAGCCAAAAAAGGGAGGAGGGGAGGGCTTTTGACTTAAATTACGTAATCAATCAGGATGGGAAACCAATAGATGAAAACCAGCGCAAATTTGTAAAACATTTTTGTGACAGACAGATGGGCCGACCTATACTAAAAATAATGCAATGTCACACAATATAAAACCACATCACTGCATAAGTACAATTACAATACAGAAATAAAAAATGACATGAGAGGCAGTAATAAAAAGATAATATAGCCTCAAGTAGCCAAAAATAACCACGCCCACATGCACTAATTCATATTTTGACTAATACTTGTGCCTAGAGCATGTGTACCAAATTTCATAAAATTTGATTGAGATTTACTTATTGGTCAATTTTAAAATACGACTGCATTTGTCTTTCTATATCTGTACAAACTTTAGTGAAGATTGTGACAGTCCATGCCTTCTAGATAAACTTCATTGGTTAATATCAGCCAAACCATGGAAGATATCATAACAGGAAATGCAGTTTTTGATGAGTTCAGTCCATATATTGAGCTGGGGCTCATGACAGAGAGCCACAAGCTGGTGGCCTGATTCTCTCCTGCATCCAGCCCACACCTCAACACCCCCTCAACACCAAGTCTGCCACAATGCTCATTTGATTTTCCCCATGCTTAGTGTTGCAAAAATGAATTACGGCATAATAATCGTAAAACCGTGAAACTGATTTTTCCTCTTCGGTACCATAAAAACCTCATCCACCACCGTTGCATGCCTACTGTGGAGTGATGCGATTAGATATGAAACAGCTATCTGTTACAACAGTCCATAGACCTCAGAAGGCCTTCATTGGCCAATTGGAATTGAGTATTACAAAAAAAGGCATGTAATAATTGCTGCCATTGGTGGATCACTGTGCACCTCTCCAAACAAGCTATTGTGTTGCAATACATATTAATGTGATGATGCACTTACCTTGTCCTCCCAAACCCCAAACTTCCCG
>CABFOQ010027073.1:6228-26432 GCA_900660455.1 Gephyroberyx darwinii | reverse complement strand
GACCAGGACGAAATGAGCCTCTTCACCGCCGTGGTGCTCGTCTCAGCCGGTAAGGACAGAAGAGCGTCATACAGATACAGCGTTGAATGTCTTGGTTGTGTAGTCTTTGGCCCGCCGGTGTTGTTTCTCCAATCTTAACCCTTTCCTCTTTTTTTTTCTGGGATCAGATCACTCGGGCATCCAGGACCTAAACTCTGTGGAGGTCCTGCAGGACAATCTGATCCGGGCGCTGCGCAACCTGATCATGCAGAACCACGGCGACGAGGCGGCCACCACCTTCACCAAGCTGCTGCTCAAACTTCCCGAGCTGCGTTCCCTCAACAACATGCACTCAGAGGAACTGCTCTCCTTCAAAGTGCAGCCTTGAAAGCTTCCCATGGGCACATCTTGACACCCCCCCCACCAACACACCACCACCAGGACCTGCCTCATACTCCCTTACCCTCAGCATTCGACCAACCCAGTTGTTTCTTTCTAGAATGTATTGAAAGTTATTTTTTATTCTATTTTTATTGAGTAGACCAGAGGAGGAGAGGAATATGAAACGTACTGTATTTATAGAAGACGGCTTAAGCTTGTTGCACACAAACACACGCGAGTGCACGCGTGTCAGAGGTTCCTAGTTTTGCAGAGTTAGAGTACTTAACTGGCTTTATGAAATGATATAGCGCAGAAAACAATTTACTCACATGATTTTTTTTTTTTTTAGCTTTTTATTCTTGCTACGAAAGCCATTTAATTCCAAAGTGTATTCTCTCACGAGCGGGGTGACCGTGAGAAAAAGTATAAACGTATATATATATATACCGCATGTTCATTTGGTCCAATATTTTGATACGTGTTGGCGAGACAGGCAAGCTATCGGAAAATGTATCAAAGAATGTGTGACGATTGCTGCTAATGCATGGCTATCCTTAAGCGAACAACTATACCTGATTCTTGTCCGCCTTGCCTCGGGGGTGAAAGCGTTGTTTTCATGTTTCCACTGTTGTTTGTTTGTTTGTGTATCGTTCTGTTTTTCGTCCAGATTTTTAACGTCGCCTCGTGCCGGTGGAGTCGTCAACACAATTTTCAGCAACACTACATTTGCACACGTTTGCGTTCTGCAGCTGCCACCGACCCAGTAATTCAAAAACCACACATACTGTGACAGAGCATCGTGTAAATGCAATCACGCTTCAGTGTTTTGCCCTTTTCCCACTTTCCAGTTTTTACGAGACTATGTTGGGTTTTTTCTGTTTGTTTTGTTTTTAATCTTCATTTTCTGAGCTTTCAGCACAGCACTGAGTATACAATGTGCTACGTGCAATTGTCATCCATTTTGTTGAAATGTCTTCTACTGGCAACATTGCAATATGTAAATAACTGTATATCTTTCATGAACATAGAAATATTAATATGTTATAGTATGAATAAATACAACTGAAACATCTGTGTGGTTCTTGTCCTGTTATTGATAGTCTGATATGGATCAGATTTCTTCATGAGGGTTTGATTGAAGGTTTTTTCATCCCAAGGCCCGTGGATGGTGTCGAACTGAGAGGCCTGCATGTCTCCAGAGCATGCAGTGACTCAGGTTCTCCACAGGGTGTCGCTGTCTGGTCACGAAGACAAGAACAGAAAACTGACCAATTCTTTTACCTATTACTGCACCGGTCATCTTATGCGGTTGTTTTTATTGGTGTATCTACTTTTGAGGTTTTTTTTTTTAACATTTGTGAAGATGTGAGCTGGGCTGAGACGAAAGCATTTTGAATCATTTCCTGCACAGAACATCTACACTGGACTAGTTATAGTTAAACTTGAAAGCTCTCTCCTCCCAAAAGTCTGTGAGGCTTTAGACTACTTCCTCATTTTGACTATGAGTGTCCTCCAGTAATATGATCATCATGTTTCTGTCATACTTCCTTAACCCAGATACATGCAGCTTTTTCTACCTACATCATTCTCATTAGAACTGTATTATCAACAAACCAATAAATTAAGAGTTTTGTTCCAAGTTGAGATATCCACCATTTGAAAATCTTACAGAATTATTACTGACATTGAGGCAAGAGTTTGTTATAGAAAACTACTGGATGTTATTTGTTATTTGTTATAAGACCTTTGCCTCCCAGTTAGTCACTGAGTGATGAATCCTGGTCACTTTCAGGTTAAAAGGATGTCCAGTTCTTTACTCTCCTGTTCCCCACGCTGCAGGACTATTTGACTTCCTGCACGATGGAGGTCAACCATATTTACATTATTTTGTCATGTGTTGTTTTGTCTCTCTGACAGCTCTTGTTCTGGGAACCAGACAGTAGATATCAGTAGATATCAGTAGATATCAGTCTCTATCCCATCATCATGTTCCATCGCCATCAGGTTGCCAGTTGGATCCCCAGACCTGCTGGGAAAATCTGGGAAAAACTGAACATGGTGCATAACATTCAACTGCTCCAGTGGAGTTGTCAGTGACCACCAGTAGAAGACTGTGGTTGAACTGGGCAGCTCCCGGTGACCACCAGTAGAAGACTGTGGTTGAACTGGGCAGCTCCCGGTGACCACCAGTAGAAGACTGTGGTTATACTGGGCAGCTCCCAGTGAATCTGTGTAGCTGAATGAATGTGAAACAGAGCTGTTGCTGTTCATGATCAGCAAATCATCCCTGGGTAGAAACAGACGCTTTATGTAGTGATAGTGGTCTTTTAAACAATAAAAACAGTTAAAAATATATTATATGTTTTGACTTGTTACCAATACATTGACTATAATATAATATACACTATCAAGTTTGTAATGTTTGATTTTCCCTGTTACTTTGGGAATATGTACGAACACAAAGTGTCTTCCTTGGGATGAAGAGTACGTTTTCCTTAAATAATGATGTGACAGTTTTCTTTTTCCAAACTCAAAAGCACATACTGAAAATCCTTTGCCCCAAAGGTGGGTATAAACAAGGGCATAAAATGGGCGGAGCATATAAATATTCCCAAGGTAGTACTCAGAGATATTTACACATGTGATATTGTTTTTCTTGTTAGTCACTAACCCCCCCCCCACCTCCAGGCACACTGACCTTGGCTGAGTCCTGTCATGGAAAATCGCAAATCAAAAATTGCAAATCAAATAGTTTTGCATTTCACCTCCCTCAAAAGAACCCAACCTCTGGAGAGGACAAGTAATTCATGTTTTGGCTGCTGAAGAGGTAAGTGGTCATCTTCTCTCATCTCATATCATATTCAACAAGTATAATTGTACCTGTTGGAAAAGAAAAATTCCCAATCTAACTGTTTTTTTTATTTAGATGGCTCCAAACATTAGAAACAAACATCTTGTACATCAAAATACAATTTAAATTGATGCATCTTGTCAAAATTTTACAAAATTTTACAAAAACTCTGAAGATGCAAAAGTATCTTCAGGATTGTTCGTTCTGGTAGAAGAGTAATGTTGATATAGTAAAGACTGTTTTAACTGTAAGTTTAAAGTGCACACTGACACAAAAATGCACCAATAACTGTAGTTGTTCTTTTCTAAACTGAACAAAAACACAATAAATCAACCTCAAAATGTCATGTCAAATGACAAATGCCTGCTCTGCACAACGCTCTTGAGAAATGAAATCCAATGTCTGTCTGTTAACAGGCAACGCTGCTTCACTCAAGCTTTCCAACCAGAGACTTTCAGAGGAAATCTGATTTGGTGTGAGTGCTACTGACTTCATACATGTGAGTATTCATCTGTGAACATCCTCAAGCTGCCTCGGACCAAGCCACACAACTGTACACACAAAATATTGGTAATAATGGTACCTCCCATTTGTTTATGTTTCAAATCACTTAACTTGGATATTCTTTCACTCTGAATGTATTTTTATTGGTACATGAGTTTTACATGTATGTTAAAGCTGCAGCAACACACAGCAGAGCCTTTAATGACAAATAAAACTGCACCACCGTTTGCTGCAATAAACTGAAATCCCATGAAAATGTCTCTTGGCGAGCCAGCTGGAATAATATCTGCTCCCACGTTGTCTCTTCCACAGTTGATCCCAGTAGGAATGGATCAAACCGTGTTCATGATCCTCCTCGTTTCAGGTGAGCTGTGATCATGTGGTGATTAGCAGATGGATTGGAGAAAGCCTTCACGTAGAGCTGGAATAGTCAAATAGCAATATTCCATCAAGGTTTGACCGATAAAGGTTGTTGAAGGCCGATACTGATGTTTTTAGACTGAAGTCGCCGATAGCCAATATTTTGTTAAACTATTTACCAAAACTTACAATGAATGATGACAGAAACTCTCCATTAAAACCCAGAAATACAATAGTTTGAGCTTTTTAAGGCAGGGTGACCCACCGCACCTCTCCAATGGTAGGGAAACTCATACATAAGGCCTTTAAATGAAGAATTAATTAATTTACAAAACACATCACTGAGCCGTTCGATGAAGAAATGAAATGTGAAAACAGAATACATGTCATTGCAGGTTTTTACAGTTTGTATGCAGCTGTGGTCAGAGAGGAACCTCCATCATATCGGAGGTTGACGGTGTCCGATATGAGCAAATCGATTTAACCCTACATTCCAATAAATCCATTCCCTCCTCAGGTTTCTACATCCCCTCCTCTCCCAGTACATATGTGTATCACTTTGTCAGCGAGAGGAAAAACTGGTCCGCAGCAGAAGAATACTGCAGGCAAAAGTACGTTGAACTGGCCAGCGTAAAGAGCATGGAGGATGTCGCCGCGATGAAGAACACGCTAACCGGTGGCTACACAGGCAAGGCCTGGATAGGACTGTATGCCAAGGCCACCAAGTGGTTGTGGTTGCTTAAAGGCAGACCGAAAATCTACAACTGGAAGGCCGGTGAGCCAGACAACCGCCCTGGGACTGAGTTTTGTGTGACCATGGAGGGAACCAACGGGACGTGGAGTGATGACAACTGTGCAGAAGAGAAACCTTTCATTTGTTTTAATGGTGGGTGTACGGATACCATGGCTCGCAGTGACGTCAGTGTTTTGTCAGTTTGGGTCACCGGGTGTTACAACACGCCTCCGACCAATCGCGCTCCCCTTCCGCTCTCTTTGTTGTGCATGGTGTTTCCCGTGGCGTCTAGCTAGCTAGCTACAGGTAACATTAGTAATAAAACAGTGGTGGAATGCTTCACTGTGATAGGCCCGACCTGGTTGGTTCAATCTATGGAGTATTTGTGTAAAAAATCTGCTGTCTAGCAGGAACGTTCTTGCCTGTTTAACCATCGGTTACGGCAAATGTTCGTTATTCCAAATATGGCGCACATGGACGTTATTTTGGAAGAGAACCGCCTATCATGGCCATTGAAGCCCCGCCCCCAAATAATGTGAATGGTTGTCCCAAATGAGTTATTATTCCACAATGGTCGGATGGTCAAAGGTCTAGTGTTTTGTTCCATTATAACCACAGACTACAACAAGCGAACGTCTCACCTGACTTCGGAAGAAAAAAAAGAAAGAAATTTTAAAAAGATTGAAGTCCTTGGAGCATTTGACTCTTCTTCTTTGCCACAATTCAAGTCTACAAATAAACTCCCCGACCTGTCATTTCATGATATATACAACCCGCTACATCCTATTCACAGATCGTTTATTTGAATAGTCCAACGTTGATACTCAACTAAATATCAGGTGACAAAAAGTAGATGTTCAACACTTGCCTATTTGCTGCATCTCTACACACTATGTAACCCCATTGAGTGAGTATCACCTGAAACTCAGGAGAGTCACTTGATAGTACGTTGAGTATCAGGATGGGGCTGTCCAAATATAGTGACCTATTCAAACCCCTAAGCCGTACAAAAGCAACAATGCATTTCTGTATTTAACTGTTTAATTGGTAATCCACATGTAAAGTGCGTTGTTTGATAATGTAGTGATGGTAAGCATATTCTCTCACTAACTGCATGTTTTTGGGAGTCGGTCAGTATGGCAACGAACAGTGACGTCACTGCAAGTCATGGTCAGTAACAATCCTTCACTACATTGAAAAGGTTCACATAATAAATAAATAAATCCACAATTATTTCTACTTCCTCTTCCTTTTCTTGTTCTTCTTGTTCTTGTTCTTCTTCTTCTTTTTCTTCTTCACCTCTTCTTCAACAGTTACTACTCGAATCTACTCCTACAATCCTGCCCGAATGACTTGGGAAAACGCCAAAAATTATTGCTCCGTGCACGAATCGTTTCTGGCGAATTCTCGACACTGGAGAGAGAACTCTGATGTCCGGAAGGCCTTGCCACCGCACACAGCAGCATGGATCGGCCTGGCCAGAAAAAACGTCTGGTATTGGTCAGCTGCCAAGAAAGGTACCAAGAATCAGTACAAATTCACAAACTGGCAAACTGGACAACCTGACAACATGTCTGGAAAAGAAACGTGTGCAGCCGTCGTGGTGAAACAGGGAGACTGGAACGCCGACGCCTGCAGCCTGGATCATCCTTTCTTCTGCTATGGCAGTAAGGATCACTGAAAAACATCAATGTCAAGAATCAAACCATAATTAAAGACATGGCTTGTGCAAAAATGAGCCAAGATTCAATACACAGCAATTTAAAGTGGTAATCTGCAAGACGGTTGTTTTTATTCTGGCAATCTTTGTCTCTCGGCCTCGTTGCTGTGACGTTCCTCACTGGTGTTCCTCACTGTGGTGTTCTTCACTGTGGTGTTCCTCACTGTGGTGTTCCTCACTGTGGTGTTCTTCACTGTGGTGTTCCTCACTGTGGTGTTCCTCACTGTGATGTTCCTCACTGTGGCGTTCCTCACTGTGGTGTTCCTCACTGTGGTGTTCTTCACTGTGGTGTTCCTCACTGTGGTGTTCCTCACTGTGACGTTCCTCACTGCTCTTCCCAGAGATCACCTGTCAATCAAACAGTGTGTCCAGTACTGTGACGTCTTTCTCCTTGGATTTTCTGTTGATGGAGTTTGAGTTCCTGTAGGTGGCGCTCTTTTCTTTGTCTGCTCAGCCACGGTGGCTATCGCTGCTCATGCTAACTACCCAGTTCTTCTTCTGTTTATTCCAAACGAACGTAAAACGCATCACTTCCTGTGCGCCAGAGGACATTTATTAATACATCAATGTTGCAGATTATTACTTTAAATTTGCTCCATTGTTTATCATGACCAAATGTTTCTTGTAATACTTGTTCTGCCACACACGCATGGGACAAAACATTACTAGCGGTTAGCCACAGTCAAAGAACAAACTTCTCACAGCCTTGCAGTGTTTTTGTCGATGATCTCTTGTGTGTTTGTCTAAATCGGATGTGTGTTGTTACTGACAGTTCACAAAACGCAGACAACAGTGGTGAGGATGAAGATCCAGTCTGACGCAAACCTGGAAGATCCAACCACTCGTGCCCAACTCCTGCAGCAGGTGTGTATATTGGTGCGTGCGTGTGTTTGTGTGTGTAACATTGAGAAAAAATAGAAAAGAAAAGAAATTTTGAGCATCATCTTTCTCATCCTCCAGTTACATGCAGCTCTTGCTAACCAGGGGGCGTTTGGCTTCAAACTGACCTGGAAAATCCCACCAGTGAAAGAGAAGCAAGGAGCAGCGACAAGGAAAGTCCCCCTCAACACATAAACTCACACCGTACACCCTTACGTACAGAACCAGCCCTAAACAATATTTCTGTGCGTCTTTCTATTTAGATGCTTGTTGAACCAAGGCCTGTGAAAACACTTCCAAGTGCTGAGATGCAGCAAAGCCCAGACCTTGTTAATCTAGAGGTTTATGTAGTTCAGTACCTAGATACTATGGCAGCTACTCCTGCCTCAGAATAAAGTTAAAAATGTCTGAATTGTGAGTTTTTTTCACGCAATTGCAAGTTTATATCTCAGAATTCACACACACACACACACACACACACACATACACAATTTAACGTTAGTCAGATAGGCTATTACTTAACATGTGTTCCATAGATCTATATAGCTATAACTAGTCTAACATTAAATACCATTCTGGATGTTTGTGTTTCATTTGTAATTTATCTGAATGTTTTTTTTCATTTTTCAAATAAATGTATCTATGTATGTTTAAATGACTTCTAATATATTTCTCGTTTCATTTCATGACTTTGGTCCATGGATTTATAAGGTCTGGTCACCCAGTTTGGTTATCTGTCTGCCTTCAGCGCAGACCAGAGTGAAAACTAACTTAGCGCTAGTTGCATGCTAGCTAGCTGTGAGCGTCTTGGCTAACAAGTCCTACAGCTAGCTAACAACGGTGATGGTAACCAAGCCGAACACTTAGAAACAAAAGCACACAAGAGCAAGAGTCAGCACATTTTCAAGTTTCAAGTGAAAATATCGGCAACAATAAAATCACTACTAAAACTTAGCAAGGCTACTACACTGCATCCTCAACAAAGGATTAAACCTCTTGCAACAAAGGACAACAAACTACGTACAAAAAAAATCAAAACAGATAAAAAGTGAAACAAACTAATGTTATAAAACAGCATGACTTATTATTTATTGTTTGTAATGGTAGGTAGGTAGGTACTTTATTGATCCCCGTGGGTAAATTTCTTTGCCACAGCAGCCAGACAGAGAATAACACAAGAATAGAGAATATAATAAAAATTTAAAAACAAAAAAAACTACAATGTAAATAATAAAATAACAATGACAAATGAAAACAAATAAATGTTAGTTATCTTGGAATTGAAGCTAAAATGTAAACGTAAATGAGACATAAAAATAGACACACACACACACCATTTACATTAAGTATTACCATAGACCATCATTGATATCACACTGTGTCAACTGAGCTTCTCTGATAAAACAAAGGCAAATGCAGGAGTGGAGACGCTACATTTCCCTTCAGGCTTAATTTCACTAGTTTGAATAAAAAAATACTTTTTCTGAGAACATATTTGCTCGTCCTTCTCCTTTCCCTTTCCCTACAGGCCACTGCAAATAATATTCTTATTCTGTTTCACATTGAATTTGCTCACATTAGGTTGTTACAGTGGAGTGATGTAGCGTGAAACTACAACCTGCCCTTTCATCCATATAACCACTGATTGAGTTGAGCAAGGTGATACAGATGCACAAAATGTCACCATGGATTTGAGGTCGACATGTCCTTTGGGGGAAAACACTGCAGGAAGATTTATGAATGAGACTGTGTACAAAAGGAAACTGGTGTACAGTCTCATTTATTTGTACAAAATGATTTATTTTCTGCAGCCTAGACCCAGCTGAGTGGATAGCAGAGTATGTAGGTTAGCGTTTATCTATCCACAAAGGATATCTGCAATATAACGTCTTTGCAATGTCATTATTATCAGATGTAAAGGCAGGATAAATAAGCATTATTGCTTTTACCCACCCCAACCTGTAATCCAGGCTCAACGTTCACTATTTACAATTTTCCTAAAGACAGTTTGCAAATGTCTGTGTGGTTTGCATAATACATTATGGCAGTGGAAGGTCTTTATATGAGGAGAGAGACAGACACAGGGGGACACAACGCTCGGTATCCTGGACAGAAAGATCTGATGTCCTCAACAGAAGAAATGGTACAGCGCTCAGCGTTTGTTCGGATCGGTTCAAAGTTGGTGAGTGAAATGTGAAGCCTCAGAACTTATTCCACGTGTTCCTTCCTTCTAGCATGACTTTTTCTATCTGGTATAGCGTTTCATTGCTTCGCTGGACTGTCAGCAACCTACTGCATGTACAGGCTACTCATTGACTTCATTTCTTTCATTGCCCTTGCATCATGCGTGCTAGTATGCCCTATTCAAGTTCAAGTCTTTTATTGTCAAATGTACAGCATCACTTACAGTCATACTGGACAATGACATGTTTTGGACGAGGCACGTTCCAACAGGGTCGGTACACATAAAATCACACATCAAATCAGGATGTATAATAGGGCTAAGCAACAGTTTATTTTGGTCTATTTTTTCCGCGAGCCGCGAGCGAATGTGTCAAGCCGGGCAGGCAGTTGGGACACAGGAACGGCATCTGGTCAATTTTCAAAATAAAACAAATTTCTAAATAAAACATCCTGTATAAAATAGATTATCGTTCATTAATGGTTATCGAGATAAAAGTTTGAAATAATCGTGATATTGATTTTAAGTCATATCGCCCACCCCTAGCGTATAAACTAAAATAGAAATAAGAAAATAAAATGTATGAATATGAAAAAGCAGCAGGGTTGACAACAGTAGTAATGATCTTAGAGATGCATCTATAAATACAGATCTGCAGGTATAAAGTGCATGTGCATTGTACATAAAGTGACACGGGTATGAGGTAGTGGGTCAACAGTCCAGTAGCCTGATGGCCTGTAAGTAATGTCACTAGGTCACTATGTGAGTTGTGTTGAGTGTGATGAAGACGATCAACCAATTATTGCAGGGATCTTGTCTGGTGGAAAACTGCATGAACAGGATTACAGCACATGATTTGATTTTGATTATGAGCCATGTTATTATACAGCGCTCTCCAAAGTTATCGCCACAAATAGTCAAGATGAGCTCTGAACATTGAGGAAATTGTACAGGTTTATCCCGTGCAATCGCTAAAAAATGTGGTAGCTTTATAAAGTGATTGTAATCCCTTTCTTAACGGGATTTTCTAAATACTCCAGGCATAACTTCACAACATCACTTGCTTTATGAGGTGTTTTTAGATTACCTTTACTCAGGCAATGTACCTGTCTCTCGTAATGTTTTGTGCAGTTCTTGTGAAATACTCAGGTGAAGTGCAGTGAAGATGGCTCGCTACCTTCCACTGGCCCTTCTGGTCTCAGGTGAGATTTATTAACAAAGTAGTTTAGCACACAAGTTAATCTCTTCTTTCTGTCTTTTTCTTCTTCTTTCCATCAACCCGACACCCGGTGTTTAGAACCACAAATATAAAAGCTTAATGTAAAAGCCAATCCTTTTACAGTATGTTGTAACTTTGTTAAGAAAGTCCTACTACTACAACTACTACTAGTTAATAATGAAAATCAAATTATTCCCTCCTTCCTCAGGGTTCCTCATCACCCCGTCTTCCTCGTCCCGTGATTATAACTTTGTTAACCTGAAGAAGACCTGGGCCAAAGCACAAAGCTACTGCAGGGAGAGGTTCACTGACTTGGCCACCATGGAGAACAAAAGCACAATACCAAAACTGCTGCACCGTGAACCGCCTGATGACAAAAAGAGGGCCTGGATAGGATTGTTTAGCAATATGTCTAAATGGTCATGGTCAGTCAATCGTAAAATAGATGCCCGGTTTTACAACTGGGATGCCGGGCAGCCAGACAATGCCAAAGGGAATCACTTTTGTGTGGCGATCGGGAAAAACGGAAAGTGGGGGGATTTTTTCTGTTCCACAAAAAGACCCTTTCTTTGTTTCACGAGTGAGTATCTGAACAATGCTGAACTGTTTGCTCAAATGATTGTGTTTCATAAGCATCACTAACATAACATAACCTGTCCTTCCAGAACCAGCAAGTGAGAATACGACATACCGTCTCATGACAAAAAAGATGAAGTGGTCAGAGGCTCGAGACTACTGTAGAAATAATGGCATGGGTGATTTGGCTGTTATTACGACCCCAAGCGAGAATCAAGCCGCACACGAGCTCGTGTCAGCAAACACATGGATTGGCCTGAGACGGTATGAGTGGGTGTGGTCTGGCTACGCTGGCCGCCCCTTTAAAAACTGGGGACCTAATCAACCTAAACCAAGCGATACAAACCCGTGTGTGGCAGTTCATTTCCCCTCTGCAGAGTGGTATGCATATAAGTGTAACCGGAAACTGCCCTTCTTCTGCAATGAAGGTGAGGAGCTTCTCATTGCTCCGTGACTGTAAGAGACTTTTCACCATCATCCTTATTTTGCTTGACGTTGTTGTGTTGATATTGTGTGTGAATGTGAGTGTGTATTTTTCTGTCTGTGTGTGCATGTACGTTTTGAAGGGGCATTAAGTCATCTATGACATTTATCGACCTCTATTGGCAACCAGCAGGAATTGCAACAACATTGATAGAACTTGTCTCCTCCTACGCAAGTCTGTAGCATGTGTGTGGTCATTTAGTGCGACGGGGCAGTAAAACTCTTACTTATTGCCCCTTTTCAGGACCAAAAAAGACGTATCTGACGATGAAGCTCCAGTCTGATGCCGATTTGACAGATCCGACCATCTACAACCTACTCCTTCAGCAGGTATAGCAGTGTTTACCGGTGGTTACGAGGAATGTGCCACCATGTTGCAGTGACACCAAATCCATCCTGACAAAGGAAATAAAATGAATGAAATGAATTTTGGTGTGATGCATTGCTTGGTTTTCCTCCCTTTCCCCCTTTTTAACGGCATCATTTGGACACCCAGCCAACCTAACCTTGTATTTTGTTGTCACTCTGCCAACATGGCGGTGTGTCTCTTGTAACTGATGATAATAGCCCTCCAAACATCTCGCGACAGGTCTCTATTCCTTTGTATTTTTGTTTGTCGTCTTGATTTCTCCTGCTGCTTTGTTTCTTTTGTGGTCAGATTTTTTTATCAGAGTTTTTATCATTTTTAGATGTATAAATGAATAAACTAATCTTTTCCAGCTGCATACAGCTCTTGGAAAGAGGGTAGAAAACTTCAAACTACACTGGAGTTCTCCACCAGCAAGACAGGAGAAAGAAGAGGATAGAAATGAACCAGGTCCTCGATAATCTTTTAAAATGATGTGAAAGAGTTTTGTCTGCCCCAGTGTGTTGTCTTGTGGAGAATGGTAATGGAAATGTAATATAATGAAACTGTAGCTAGAAGGTAGAAGGTTGAAATGAACAGCAGTGTCGGGCAAGATGGCATGAGGTCTACAAGCTTTAGTTGCATTAGTTTTTAAGTTTGTGTTAAAGTAATTTTAAAATTTAACTATTAATCCATTTTTGTAACACTTGTAATACTTGCTCTGGTTCTGTCAGACATATTTTAGTTGTGGTAAAAGCTGCACGCTCTGTTTCAACATGTTTTTCCTGTTTGTAACCTGTTTTGTAACCTCCACAGTACGTTTTTTTATTTCTTCGCAACCCAAGTTTACTTACTAGCCGTCTCAAATGATATAAACTATATTGTTTGTGTACATGTTTGTTTTTCTTGTAAATATGATGATTTTGTGGTGTAGTAAATCTAGTTATTCATTTATATACTACCCTGACCCCGTTTAAAAAAAAGTAATTTATATGATTAAATTACAGCCAACAGAGGAAACGATAGGTAATAGTACAACAATACAACATAATCTGCCTGTAATTCATGTTTTTCTGTTGTGTGCAGTGCATTTATTTATTACTTACTATAAATTATAACTCATCACATGAATGCATTTTACTTACTCTATATTATTGTTGTAAATTATCAATATATTTGTAGTAAAATTTACAAATAAAGATGAAAACAGATTTTTTTTCCCATGCAATGATTTATTAATTTTCTTAATCTTGTCATTATGTCAACTTTACAAAGATTTAAAAAATATACATGGTATATAAAAAACATGCTTGTCATGATAACATGTTTTTTTCTACACGTTAACCAACCAATGGGGAGTATCACTATACTCACCAGCCTAACCTATAAGGAGGGTTAAAAAGAACAACGGCAACATATTACTTTACAATGCCTTCACTCCTTTTTCATTAACTTATGTATCAGCCTCTGTAAAAGTATTAGAAATAGACAATAATACTTAATACTTAATACATAATGGAAACAACACCTTGCCACGGCCATAGTTTGCATATGAAAATACAGCAGTAAAAGCACTAAATGTTCATCGGGGGGTTTAGCAAAGGTTTACCTGCAGACACGTAAGGGCCTCCAACGTTGGGTGACTTACTGCATGGAGTTGAGAATATCAACTTAAGTATTTATTACAACATTTGGCAGCTGGCTTTTACACTTGTGAGTATACCTTTTATTTCACAATTTTCAGGCAACGAGTGAGAAATAGTTGGACCAGCAGTATGCTTTATCAACTACATATCCTGCTGCCCTACTGGCTTTGGCTTCAATTTTCATTTATTGGACTGAAGGTATTTTTTTTTCACTCTCAAATTAAATGACTGTGCTACTGATAGAAGAGCTGGTAATGTGTGACAGCTAGACATCTGTGAGTTGTAAGAGTATTGAAGAGTTGTGAATGTTGTGTTAACATTTATTTTGTTTCTTTTAAATCAAAATGGACCTGTATTATGTTGGAATCAGTAAAGTGCATTGTCTTGGCTTTTTTCAAAAAAAAGCCAAGATTTTTATACCTGTAATTGATTTTTTAAATTTTAAAATAGTTTAAATTTGGTTTGATGCTCTAAGCTGATCTAGCTTAATGTATGAGCCAATAGCCAGTACACAGGTGAAACATGCAATTAATGTTTAATTAATGTAATGTAATTAATGTAAGACATGAATCGTCCAGAACAAGGCTGCTTTTTATCATGTGGTATATTTCAGCCATGAAACTCAAATCCCACCATAAATAGTTATCCAACATGAAATCTATGTTTCAAATTTAGTGTTCATTTCACATAATTTGATGTTCTTGCGTTGGTTAAAGTAGATTTTTCCTTTAATGTTTGCTGCGTTTATATGGTTTAATCTTGTCCTATTTTTTCCTGGTTCGCAGTAAAAGCAGATATGGTTCATAGAGTGCTGGTGATCCTCCTCCTTTTTGGTAAGCAATGATTTAACTTTTTTCAGTGATGCACTGTATTGCTTTTCAAGTTCCCGTGCACCACAGCGCAATTCCTTCTAAAACTCCTTTGAGTCGTACTGCTGTCCATAATGTAGGCATGAAAGAGAGCAGACGTGGACAGGGGGTTTCCCTAGGGGGTTTAACCGAGACACCTTTTCAAGCATTGAAAAAATGTAGTCATCTACAACTGTGAGGATGGATGGTGACCATCATGGTGTGCACCATCTGTCACAATGTGATATCCCACATCAAGGCCAAGATACACTGGAGCATTTCTTGAATTTCCGCTAAGCACAGAGCCCCTCAACCAGCTTTCTTTTAAATCTGGCTGCGTTTGTTTTGAGAAACATTTTTTCTTCTTTAACAATGAACAGTAAAGGCAGATCCATGGAAGAGCGATGAGAAGAAAAATGTCTCCAAGCTATGCAATAGACCAGTAAATCAGCATCAAATAATAAGCCCCCAAGGAACTACACGAGGAAGAAAATGATTCTTCCATGCTTCATATAACAACAGTTCTTCTATACTTTATTTTCTTTAAAATGTCTTTTTTTCTTAAACTGTAAAAAATTGATGTTCCTACAAAGTAAACCCAAACATTTTCTCAACACAGCAGATTTTTTGATAAATGCAAGCTAAATATTCCCTCTACCATCATCCCTCAGGAGTCGACATTCCCTCTTGCCTCCTTCACGAGTACCACTCCGTCAACTTGAAAATGAACTGGATTGATGCTCAGCATTACTGCCGAATGAAATACACTGACCTGGCCACGATAGGAAACATGGATGACATTAGCAGGTTGAACAGATCTGAGTTTGGTGACGCCTCACAGGCATGGATTGGACTGGCTGATGACCCCAAATCCTGGCAGAACACCATGGGTAAAAGAAGGAACTCCTGGAAATGGTCGGCGACTGGTAAGACGAGGAGAACCACATATCACAACTGGGGTCCATCCCAGCCAGATAATCTGGTCGGAAACCAGTCCTGTGTGACCATGAACACGTATGGAACATGGAATGATGCTGTTTGTCAATACAGAAGACACTTTGTTTGTTACAATGGTAAGAAGGAATTACTTTACTCAACCTGACAGGGACAGCAAGGCAGGCGCACACACACACACACACACATACACACACATAGGCCCATAAACTGAATTTTAACATACTGTATAGACCCTTTGCAGTTGAATCACAAATCTACTAGCAACCACGTCTAGCATCATCATTAGTTAGTTCTTATAATGTCTAACATATAAGAAAAAAAGATTGTTGTGCTATGATTGTAAGACTATTCACTAATAAGTAAAAGTGAATAGTGTTTTTGTTTGTTTGTTTGTTTCAAATGTAGGTTACTATGAAACAGTAAACTCCAAAACACTCTGAGTTGTAACCTGAACAAACTGTTAGCTAGCTAACTAGCCAGCAAGCTAATTTAGCAAAGCAACCCAAGGAGGTCTATGGGAAAATTGACTGTGCACAAATTAATATTTAACAACTGGGCAAGAAAAAACGTCTCTGAAAAAGATTGTTGTGGTGTGGATGTAGGTCTATTCAGTAATGTTTTTCTTCAACATGTAGGTTAGTGTGACACATTAACTGTATTGTCTCTGAGTCGGTCGATTTTTGGCTTTGATAGCTAGCTAACTAGCCAGCAGGCTAATTTAGCAAAGCAACCGAGGTTCATGCTAACAGGCTTGTTTCTGCTTGATCCCAGCAAGCATCTGACAGACGGCAACATGCAGGAGGCGGCCAAGTTCAAAGTTTGGAAAAGTTTCACACTATTATTGTACAGTGAAAATTCATATTAAAACAGCTTTGTAAACTGTTTTGAACTGATATCAGAAAGATATTTAGTTCCTGGTTTCGCAGGATGAAAAAATGATCAGTTCCCAGTCAAAAACAGCACAGAAGTTTACAGAATTATTGAATTCTGTTGAGTAAGTTTAGAAAACAGCTATGACCAAGAGTTGAAGACCTCCAGTGTGGCTGCGTTGAAAAACCCTCTATAATTATTTGTTTAACTGGCTTCTTTCTATTATAGACACAACGTCAGGCATGAAGAACTACACTTTCATCCAGAATAAGCTACCTTGGAAGGATGCCCAGGCATACTGCAGAACTCACCACACCGACCTGGCTGTGATCGAGAACGCTCAAGAGAACAACAAGGTCTTTTCCATAAAGAAATCAAATTTCAAATGGATCGGCCTGCACCGGGTACCATGGATGTGGTCTGACAAGAGCAGCAGCTCCTTCAGACGGTGGGACACTGGACGGCCCAATAACTACAACCAACACCATTTCTGTGTTGCTGAGATTCTCCAAAGCAGGCGTTGGGGTGACTTCCACTGTCAGGCCAAGCTGCCGTTCTTCTGCCACGGAGGTGAATGTTTACTACACGGCACATGAATTATCTTGGGTTCTTTCTGCAAAAGTTACAATATTTCTCTGCTGGATATGTGTTGGACTTTCCAGCTCCGAAAGTGAAGGTGACCGTGGTGAGGATGAAGATTCAGACTGATGCTGACATGACAGATCCAGCCACCAAAGCCCAGATCCTACGACAGGTAAAACTCCCCCACCTTTTTTTCTCTCTCTCTTCTTTATTCTTAGATAAAACAAGAAAGATAAAGCCTTCTCATATTTTCTTTTTCCTCAATTCCCCCTCAGTTACATGCATTACTGACAAACCAGGGAGTGACGGACGTCCGACTGTACTGGAAGACTCAGCCTGGAAAGCAAGAGGAATAGGGAGAAGAAGTTAACCTCACTTCCAGTGTAACTTTCATTGACTCCCATTCTAATTTATCTACAAGCTTCTAAAACAACCTGCATGGTTCCATTAGAAATAAAACACACTGTTTTTTAGTCTGTAATTATAGCTTGAATGTATTGCAATCTGACAATAATCTACAATAATCAATAATCCTATAAAATGAGTTTGTTCTAACAGAATAGTGTGAGAAATTAACATTTAATTGCAATTTATAACTCTTCATCTAGGTATCAGTGGTTCCCAACTCCGGTCCTCAGGTTTTCCGTTTAGTAAATGGTATTCACCTTCAACCATATTTAAGCCAAAAATAATATTGTTGTCAGTCTCTTTTGAGACATGCTTGAGATTGACTCATTGATTTACCACCATGACATGAATTCAGCTTTTATATTCCTTAATAATGAAAAAATAGTTTGCAAAGAGAATATCATAATTGTTGGACATAAATTTTGATCTTCCTCTCTCTCTATTTGAAAATCTGTCTTAAGGTGGGAAGTAGGAGATTCTTGATTTTGAGATTTTTGCCAATGTTTAATAAAGACAAAAAGAAGATGAACCACATCAAGCCCAGTTGTCAATTATGACTCCTTAGCGAAGGTTTAAGGCCACGAGCAAGCATTCGTGAAGATGAACTAAGGGAAATTTGTTGTAAATCAGATTGCTTTGCATATGTTAAATAAATAAGATACCTTCAAATGTAGCATCCTGGACAGGTTGGACAAATACTTGAGCTTTGCATTTCACCTTGGCAAGCAGAATGTCTGCTTTGTATAATTTAATAGTCAATGACAGACGTGGCCCAGTATATGTAGTCAGTATAGGTAGTCACTGGCCACTGGCTGGCACTTCACATGCAGCATTTGCCCTTGGGAGAGTTCAGAAAGTGAAGCTGTGGCTCACCAACACCACATGAGCACAAAAGTCTAATGCATACAGTTTGATCTGGTGTGCCACTGGAAAAGGACCCAGTTCTGGTGGCAAAGCGGGGGGGATTTCACTATCTCAGTAATCATTAAAGACAAGAAGAAAGAAAAAATACACTCGTCTTATCAGCCTACATCAAAGTGGGGCTGCAATAGAGAAGAGCGCCCCGTCCCCACTGATTGAGACCCGGTTCATTCTCCCTCTGTGGCATGGACACTTCTCCACCGACAGGAAGTGATGAATCAAAACTTAAGAGCTTAAGGGCTCCATCCAGAGAAAACTGGACTCACCAGCGTCAGACCTTTTGCCTCTCTTGTCCCTTTGGTATAAAGGGATCAACATCACAGCCCGGCTGGGTTGGTAAACAGTGTTTTGTGTGTTTACTGGCATCACATGACATGATGTGGGTATTGAAAATACATTTTTTTCAAATACTTGCACCTCTCTTCCATTTTGAGCCGACCAAGACGCAAAGATGCCTAATGCTTCATATATTAATTAAGACTCTTCATCATTTAAAGGTGAAATGATGAGATGAGACTTTAAAATGTAATTAGTGACACATTTTTCATTTTAATATTAGACACAATAATAAACCAACCCATTAAATATCTCTATTATGTAGCAGATCAAATACAGAGGATCCGGTCTGTAAAATCTGATCATTTTCTCAACCAAGTAATTAAATCACCATGTTTTTAAAACAGGGTTTATCTGTCTTTTCATAATGGGGGCAGTCGTGAACGTCAACCACTTTATCCCCCATAGATCAGGGTTACAATGCGGCTGCAGACCAGAGAAAATGGCTGTCGTGTCCCCAATTCTCATTGGCCCCAGATGTTCCAGTTCAAAAAACCATGGCAACCATCCATCAATCAACAAGATGGGTTTTCTTTGTTGGCTGCTTAATAGGCCTGACACGATCCCTTAGAAAATCAAATGCAACTTTGAAAGGAAGTTTGACTTAGAGCTAGCCCCCTTAAAGCTGCTCTGTCCCTCTCATCCTGTTGCTGCTTGTGTAACAGCCAGAATAAAAGATATATTGCACTAATAAATAACCCCTAAAGATGCCGCGCTCTGAGTGAAGGTTTACAACTGGTTGTAAAAAAAAAAGCAGAGGGAAGGCAGTGGAAAGTTGTTGCCCATTTTGTTCCTCCTTTTGATGTTTGAGTTTACCATTTGGTGGCTCGCCATATCCTCCATGTTTCTGAAGATGTTGGACCGATTCTTTTCTCAGAGTTGGAATTGATTGTGGAGATTACATCATGCCAAATAGTGAATGGAAATATAATGTCTATTGCCAAAATAGTGGTACATAAAAACCTCTCAAAGTTTTCCTTGATGACAATGAATGAGTATTTAGTCCGTGGGGAACAAAAACTCCTTTGAAAGCAATGAAATTCTTAAATTCTTGGGAGGCGGCTCCTCTGGTCCGATGGTACCGCAGGGGAATACTTTGAAAACACGTGAGAACATTTAAAGAAACAAAAGTGAGGGGCTCAAAACATTCAACATTAATGAGTAAAAAATCTTCTAAAAGAGGGTTTTATCTTCACTCGCTGTGCTTTATCTGCAGGACTGGGGGGAGGGGGCGACGGGGCGACGGCTCCATCGTCTGAGTTCAGACCCATAATGCAAAGCGACATGTGGCCGAGGGAAATCACACCTAATCCAGGATTATACGTCTCATTGTGCTTTACATATAGTAAAAGTGAGGAAGCACATATGGCGAAAATGCAAGTGACACTGTGGGTAGAGAAGAGAGGGAGGATGAAGAGGATGA
>CABFOQ010027063.1:34509-44912 GCA_900660455.1 Gephyroberyx darwinii | reverse complement strand
ACAGTATATTATTTCTAACTGGTCACCCCAGAATTAATACTAGTTCTGCAAGATTAAAAAATAATAAGAATTTATTATTTGTTTTTATTTAACGCAACTCACTGAATGAATTGAGTGTATAGATTTTATTGAGTTTAAAAATGTTAAAATAATAAACAAAAATAATTATTATAAATAATTATTTCAGCATTAAATGAAGCACAATATATAGTAGTGTTAATATGATACTTCATGATATGCAAGTTCCATATATACTTTAAAACCCTATTTTAAAATCACTTCATCGTGCAATATTATGTTTCCAGATGGCCAATATAATAACATAAAAATAATATTTTTTTTTCTCTTTAGGTCTGTGGGTGGCTTTGGATAACCTTTAAATCGGCAGTAAGTGGGTGATCTCCTGCTACTCTGAAACACGTCCCCCTGACCTTCCAATTAGAGCTCACTACCTAACAGCGGCAATACACTAAATCTTCCCCAGGCTGCAGGTTTGGACACCGGTATAAAGCAGCCTGCTATAAAATCATTACTGGGCTGTAAAACACTGGAAAAATGCACAATTAAAACACCAGCAGAGACACAGAGAAAACAAAGCCAGAAGGAGAGGAATTATTCTGTGTCCAGATATGGAGAAGTAAAACATTTACACGATAGACACAATAACGCGCAATTCCACAGGGAGCTCCGTCGGTACCAAAGTAGCTTTTTCTTTACGGGCTCCATGAGCACAAACTGGGAAAAAATAAATTGATGATGAGGAGTAAAGAATTCACATGTTGGATTTGTTTGTATAGCAAGCAAATAACAACATCAATCATAAATCAATTGACTTTTCTCATATATCACAACGAGGCCTGCGAGCACACGCCTAATCGTAGCTGTGTTTTGACACATAATTAATTGGCTGTTTGTTAAAAAATTGTACATGCATGACATGAGCGTGTTCACACACCAGTGTATCAAAAAGACATTAGTTCATCCTCCATCAGCCATGTGGTCATTTGATCTAAATGTCATGCATGGGCGTGTGCAATGGCATTTCCAGTACATTTTGCTTGATAGTAGTAATTAGGTCTGCAAAATTGAGTGTTCACCACAATATGGAATAGGGAGATGGGGGTGAGATAAACTGCCATTCAATAACTACTGTATGTAGACCCATGCAGCTATGTATTGTAATTGCACAATGACATGTAAATATGCAAAAGCAAACCATTAGTGAAGCAATTAATGCAAGAGAGGGATGATAACACATCTAACTGCTGTACAATCTAATTAGTGACACTGTAATTAGCCATTATATCATATTAATGACATTACATTAGTGGCGCTGGGGGGCTGGCGGTGTGGGGAGCAGGGCTCATTTCAGACAGAGCATGCAAAAGGTCAGAGAGCAATGATTTATCAGGTATAGTCTCATCAGATCGGAGTCATAAATTGTCGACTGAATTCAAGAGAAACTGCAGTGATTTGTAAGCTGGCTCTGCATGCATATTTGAGAGACAGTCCCAGTCCACCGTGGGAGGAGGATTCCCTCAATTAACTTCACAGTGAGAGAGAATGGAGGCTAATCCATACTTGCTAGCGCCGATAGCATTCCAGCCCGGGCACGCTGAGCCAAGCTGTAAATAAACAAGCATATGAGCTCCACTAGGTATACCGGCCTATTCACATATCCACCGTATGACCAAGACCATATTTCACGGCGTAGTGCCTCTATTGTTTCCGAGGACCAGAACAGCGATACTGTGCGCTTAATATTGTAGTTTATTTTCTTAGAATTCTGTTTTATTTCACTTGGGATATGTAGGAAAATGAACTATTCACATATTTAAAAAAAATAACTGAGCTATGAAGTGCCGTGCGCTTTTAAATTTTTCTTTGTATAAAATGAAGGCAAATTTTATTAAAATTGAACCCTTAAAAAAGAGACACAATTTAGGCTGCAAAAAGAAAACAACAAACCAAATCAATAGTAAGCTTCTACATGTGTCCGTGTTGTCATTTTAGTTTGAAAAGGAATGTCTTAATTTGAAATAACTGGGTAAATCTAAGATTAACAGGCCCTCCAGCATTTATTGATCCGCCTTTATTACTTTTAAATGTGGGTAATTTGGGAGAGTTTGGTGCAATCTCTGTCTGCATCTTTATAGAACGGCTCCAGTAGGTGTATGGGCCTTAAGTGCACTCGTAAACTACTTTTATGAGTTTCCGAGACATATCGCTGCTAATGTTTCCACCCGACGGCTTTATGGGCACATTGTAGTGACTCCAGTGAAAGATACTTTCTAATATATTACAAAAGTGAGTGGCAAAAAATATAAAGCTCGGATGAGTGTTTCCTTTTAAACAATAATGGTGTGTATGGCACTACAATCAAAGTCATAGTTCAACTTTTAGAAATCGTAATAGGGAATCATACTAGACTGTAAAGAGGGAACAATCTCACTGAAAACTCATGAGCACCTCTATATTCACCACTTGCCAAACGTACTGGGTTTGCACACTCACAGGGTAAGAACGGAGGTAATTGAGCAAATCATTTATTTTCCCTGTGATTAGAGAGGAAATACTGAATTAATGAGCAAAACCAAGTATTGATCATGAAATGTACAGTATATTCATCTTCCTGTGATATCAGTGTGTGTGTGTGCGTGCGTATTAGCGCACATAGCGTACGGTCCCTATATTATTCTTCAGATGTTCTCTTTCACAGATCTGTAAAAGACTACCGGCTCTCAGCCCCCTTTCTATTTCCCATCATTCCCATTCCTCCTAGTCACACCACCCGATCCCTTCATCAAAGCAGGCCACTTTGCCAAACATGATCCCTGCCTGTTGTGTGTTGGTTTGGTTTCGAGAAGCGGATTAAACAGTTCCCACCAACTCTCTGATGTGGACCATATCTCAGGTTTCTCTTGACACTGGCAGTGCTGTGGTGTTATTAGAAGCTAAAGGGCTTTTGTTATGGAACACAAAAGGCAGAGCTAGGCAGCAGTTAGTAAGGCTTTGTTAAGGGTCAGAGAGGTGTTAAATAGACTACACCTGGGGCCGTGTTAACACCTCCACCTGAGAGGTTCGAACTTCCGTGGAAGGGTGTTGTATTCAACTGGGGTAAGAGACTGGAGTTGGAAGTAAAAAATGTTAGCGCCCGACAGGAATAGCAAAGAATATCGGGCTGGCAGCTGCAGAGAACAATGGCGAAATACACTCCTTAAAAAATGAGAGAAAGATGAAGATACTGTATGGCAGGTCAATTAAACGGAGAAATGCAACTGCCAGTGGGTTTTTTTTTTATTTCCCGAGAGTGGGGTATTGTTGTCTTGAAACATTTTCAAGAGGTCGTCTCAGTTAATTTCTCAATAGACGGCTTCGCTTTACTGTTGGAGTGGTGCCAATGCCCACTCTTCTCTGGAGGTTGCTGTTTATTGATCATTGTATTGTATGGTTGTAATGTGATGTCACTGCCTCTCTCTTACCTGCCTGAGCTAGCAGGCAGTGAAAAGACTTGCTGGATTAGGTCCAATGAACGCCGACCCCGTGTACACAACTATTATGCAGATAGCAGAACAGTTGTGATTACTCCTTCCCCAAGAGGTGTGTGAAGGAATCCTTGAAAAATATTTTAACAATGAAGGAACTGTGCAAAAAAAATCCAATAATTCTTCAATTAGCAAAAAATTCCAACAAAAACAAAACTTTTTTTTCATGCAGTGAACAAGTTCAATTTAATGTAAAAAATTAGAGATGCACCGATCAATTGGCCAATTTTCAGCTTGATCGGCCGATCAGTCTCAGATATAGCCGATTCTGTGCCGGTCAAATTTACACGCATGCGCCGCATGATGGTCACGTCGCGCGCACAGCGGCATAGACAGTAACCGACAACATTTCTCAGTCTCCTTCCTTCAGTGTCAACTTTGACAATATGACAACAAAACATCCCTGTTGTCTTAGCTAACGCTGTGATTTTCAAAATACAAGAGAAACCCCCCCCGTACTTCACACAGACCCATAAAGAAGTCTAATAAGATCAGACAACACTCGTCAAACTTATAAGGAGAAAACTCGTAAACCAATCAGTTCTCCCAACAGACTCTTAGATGCACTTCCTCCCAGGAAACAGTGTCTCTCCCCGGCAGTAACGACTCGGTAGGTCCCGCTATGTAGTGAAGTTGATTTGAGGCTTGTTTTATCAAACGACATTAGCAATTTCAATCAAATAACATGACAATGTCATCGGCACTTTCCACAATACATGGTGTATCAGGATGTTTCACAGCATAATCTGACAGCCATTTTTTCCAGTTCTGGTTAGTTGATGACAACTTGAAGTATATATAAAAACAAAATTCAGAACTTGATTTTCTGTTTTTGATGCATTTTAAATGATTGGAAAAAGACGGGTGCTACAGTGAAATATAGAACAGGTGCTCCCCAGCACTATGGGGTTTAGAGGGTTAATGTTCAAGTGGTCCTATAATCTGGTGCAGCTTTGGAGAAAATAGTTATTTAATAGTCAAAGTTTTATTATGAACATACAATTGAATTTACGATTAAAGAAAAGTTACAAAAATGTTTGTGTATGCTGTCAATTAGAGTTCTTAGAAAGAAAATTGGCATCGGCAGGTCAGACTTTTAAAAAAATCGGAAATCAGAATCGGCCAAGAAAATTGCTATCGGTGCATCTCTATAAAAAATATATTCGCCCACAGTGGAGCTCCAGAGTAACTTAGGGGAAAGACGGACCACATTTTGGGCCGGCTCAACGTCAGGCCTCGTTACTCTGGATCCCCATCTTCTCTCCCTCCCTCTTCCTTCCACCAGCCTCTCATCCCCCTCCCCTCTTCGCCCCAGACTCGTCTGGCTGGCCTACACACGCAATCCTCACGCTAGCTGGGCCTAAGCCTTGTAAAGGCTAACACAAGCTCTGTGTAAAAACTCCTATAGAAGCCCACCTCCAACCCTCTGTCCCCCTCTTCCCTTCCTCTGCCGCCTGACTACACTTTCGCTTCGCATTACTTCTGCTATTCTAACTTTTCCACTTCTGAGCACTATCAATTATGCACTAGAATAACAGTGGGGCCAGGCTTGGCAGCAGGACATAAAGGCCGATTATGAGTGTGAATAATTCAACCATCTTCGTGCCATGTTCCTCTTACCAGTGATACAGGCAGGAAGGCAATGCCGCTAATGTACAACGGCAGACACAATCTGACCAGGCATTAATGTAAGGACAGCTCGAGATGGAGAGATGGGGAGGAGGAGATAAAAAGGGTGAGTATACTGCATTGTTAAAGGAGTGCTGAGCTCGATGTCATTGGCAGATTGACGAGGGTGACGCCACAAGGGACCTGGCGATTGACACCTGTCAATCTGATAACAGGGAATCTCAGTGTGGCACTTTATAGGGAAGCCATACAGCCAAGCTAAAAACAATCTGATCAGTGCTATCACTGCTATTCATCAATTTAACCAATTTATGGGAAGTACAAAAAATGTGAATAAAAAAAGTTGTGAACAGAAAAAAAATAAACAAAGCTGGATGGAAAAAAATGTCTGCTGAAAGCAGACAAAAGGATATAAACATTCACAGAAAAACTGTTGTGTACAATCGTGCTATCCATCATGAATGCTGTAGGGTAAGGTCGCACGACCCAGACAAGCAGACAACCTTCCATCACCTTCATGCTCATAACACGTCTACTTTGACCTCATTTTTCATGACTTGCGTGCGAAGGTTTGCAAGTGCTGCTCTTCTTAGAGATCACAAATAGTAATGAATATTTCATCACTCCACCCAAAGCTGAGCACGCACTGTAATCCAGAGCTGCATATCCTTTCCCACAGGCTAATAATCTACTTCAACTCGATGCCATAATCCCACTGAAACACCTTCAAATTGTCAGGCTTACTAGAGAAATATATAATTAAAGTGAGCAGTTTCAAATTTTGTTTTCTATAGTTCCCGCTGGTATTAAAAAAGTGGACAGCAAAACTCTCCAATATATAAAAAAATTGAAGACTGGAAAAAATACACATTTCTACATATTTATTTCACAAAGAAAAACTGAACCGAGATCAAGGCATAATTACTTTATGTAAAAAATATTAAGATGAAAAAAATATATTATGACAATATAAGCTTGTTCTAAATATATTATTTCAAACTGTTCAATTGTATAATAGTAAATGCATCTTAACATACACTAATTCAATTTTAAATATATGAACAATTTTGTCAGTTTTATTTGTTAAATGTAATAATTTACAATTTATTAAATTGTAGTTGTATTTAAATAAATATAAATAATTTGAATTGCATTAAATACATTATTTTAAAATCGTAAACTTTTTTCACATTTTAACATTTTACATTGGATCCCCAATGATATTATCATAGGAAATTATTTTAAAAAATTGCACATAATGTCTGTCCTACTTTTAAACTTTAAAAAAGTCAAAGGTATATAACTGCCAAATAGCCATGCAAAACATTATTCTGTTCCTGGAAAAAAAGCTCCTGCAAGCCCCCTGATTTGAGCTTCCGTTTGCCATGCTCCGTCTAATCCTGGCTGGAATGTCTCCGGTCGTGGAGACCTACGGCCCTGAGTAACAGAACAGCAGGTGAAACTGAACTCTCTGAGGAGTCGCCCACCTCACAACTACTCCAGTAGGCCTACTGTATATTTTATATATTTATATATAACAAGACTGTGTAACACTAAAACCCAAACCTGCAGGAAAACCGTATTGTGTTATGTCTGCTCTGAAGCAAGAATGTGAGGTTTTTTTATTGGCATGGAAAAAATACAGCAGTCCAGCTGCATACATTTAAATCAAATAAATGAACATTTCAAATGTATTTTCTTTAATCAAACTAACATTCTTTCATGTCTATCTTGATTATTGCCCTTATTGCCCCTAACATCTACACCTGGTGAGTATGGGCAGATTATTACTGATTAATTACAGATTATTTAACTTGCCTGAGAAGGTTATCCTCACCGAGTAGCTTTAATCACCACTCTGTAGTTAATGCTATTTTTTAACAGTCTGAAATTCCTAAAGCCTAACAAAATCAAACACTGATTCAAATATGGCTGCCAGCGCTGCCTCTTTGTGTCTGGCTGGTGCCACATTTTATTTTTCTTGGTTTGGCCGCCATGTTTTTCGGCGCTCACATGGCTTGTCTTGGACTTGAGGGCTGAGGTAGCAGAGGTGGGGAGGTTAGGCTGGGCCACTTTTTCAAAAATACTCTGAAGGCAAACAGACATTATGGAATTACAGACAAAACAAACACATGCAATGACACAAAGAGAAAGACAGAAACAGACAGAAGGAAAGAGGAAGAGGAGGAAAGAGAGAGAGACTGAGTGTATTAGGCAACTGTCAGTCAAGCGCTGCAGCCACAAGACTGAGCCTAAAGCTGACAGTGGGCATGCTGGGTCACCTCAGCAGGACCCCCAAAGCCTAGGACTTATTACAGTACAGTTAAAAATCTAATCCCTGAGGCTGAGAGAGAGAGAGAGAGAGAGACAGAGAGAGAGACAGAGAGAGAGAGAGAGAGAAAGAGAGAGAGAGAGAGAGAGAGGAGGGGGACCAATGAGATGAGGGGAGAAAAAGAGCGGGAGGCAACCAACTGGCCTATATTCCATGGATACATGGTGGGATGGGGGGGGATTAGGACAAAGGAGGTAGTTAGGGGCAAAAGACTTGTTGTTTATCAAACGCACAGATATACCTTCTCCACCCTCAACAACCCCAGAACCAAAGTCAAAAATCGTCACTGCATATGTGTGGAAAGGCAATGATTCTCTATAAAATAATTTAATTGGAGCGATTTGTCACTTTGAAACCCTGACAGTGAAAAAAGGACATTTAAAAGGTACCAACATACACCCATGAGGAAGTAGCCGCGGGTAGCGCTCATCACCTCTGTTTATCCAGAGGGCTTAGGCCACTTTGGGGACTCCCCTTAAGTCTCACTTATCTCATTAGACCCTTAAAACTGATTAATATGAATGCCAGCAGAGGCCAGCCCAGGGCATTCTTATGAAAGGAGGGAAGGAGGAAAAGAGAAGAGAAGGATGGGGGGGATTTTAGAGGAAGGGGGTTTTGTGTCTCCGGACAATGAGCTGATGGCTTTTTAAGCCTCTCAGTGGCTCTGGGTTAATACCCAGAGCTGCAGTCATGGGATAGGCCGTGGTTCAAAGGCTGCTGCACTCCAAGGCTTGCTGCTCGCTGATTTAGAGGAAGAAAATAAACAAGCAGAATAAATACCACATCTCCTGCAACTTGAGCCTCGCTAAAGAAATAATGAACTGCTAAAAAAGAGCAGTGTGAGTGTGTGTGTGTGTGTGTGTTTTGATCTGCCCGTGCATGTGTGAGTGTGTCCGTCCTATGTTCTTTGTCGTGTCATATTTGGCTATATGGGATAATGTTCAGGGTAAAGCAGACCAGTCAAAACCGGGCTCAGATGAGAGGAGAGGGTGAAGATGGGATTTATCACACATTCCGGGGATCAATCGTTTTCCCTTCAGGGGGAAAAACGCACTTAGCACAATTTCAGAATAACACAAGAATACCAATATCACACATAAACACAGACACCTGCACGCACACACACACACACACACACACACACATACATACACAATGCAACTTCACAAAATGGGAAAACTATCAAACAGCCCTCAGAGGAGCAGCTCTCAGAGAATTGGGTCAAGAATAGTGCTGTGCTCTGCTATAGTAAAGGGTGTGTGTTTCTGCAGCTTCATTAAAGAGGGCCTCGGAGCAGGGGTCGGCTCAGGATAACCACGCACACACACACTCACGCACAGGCAGGCATAATCACACGCATGTGGATGTGCATGAGTTGCCTGCAAACACACACGGACACGCGTAAACACATTCACATGGATACCCACAAACACAAAACGCACGCTCACATACTGATCTCAACTCACTCCGTCTCAACATCAAACCCAGAGCAGACCGAAGAGCTGAAGAAATCAGATTCAGTTCTGTGTTATACATTTTTAAACATGATTTAGTGTCTGCTTGATTCCAGATTCTTCTCGGAGCAACGATCTAAGAGCATCAGTTGCCCAATAAAAAGTTAAATCTGAAAGTAGTTTTTCATAGCAAAAAAATTGAAGTACAGTTTACAACTTTGCCATTTTGCTGATCTAATAAAGTTCGAATTGAGATGCCTTTAATCTAAAAATGTATTTTAATTTAGCAGTTCATTTTTTCTCAAAATCCCACGTAGGCCTGTTAGATCCCAAGGCTTCACATTGACACAACTAGCAGCTTAGACAGAGTCAGAGAGAAATATGACTTTTAAAATGAGATATCCAACATTTGAACTACAATGATGCAAGTTTATCCACATTATGCATTGCAATTTAAGTTAATTTAAGTTAATTTAAGTTAAGACCTTTACTTACAAAATAGCTGCACTTTTGAGGACTGAAACATCTGGTTCTTATGCACAAATGTATATAAAGGTTTTTAGAATGAGGCCCTCCATATGTTATTCTGCTGCATTACACACATCGAGGCATTCTGACTGTAGCACATGTATTGCACAGTAAAAATGCACTTTCAAAGACAAGGCAATGTGTCACAGTAGCTAAGGCCAGGATGCAACTTAGAACCAGAGCACCATCCCCCAAGTAAACACCGCCAACACAGCCCTCTGTGTGGGAGTCTTCGGTGTCAGGGGAAACAAAGCAGGGGTCTAAACCTGAGCAGACTTAATCCTGTCTCTGTAGAAAATAGCCCCAGTGTCACAGATCCCAGGCCGCAAAGACGACACCTCCTCTGGGTGAGGACCAAGCCTGTCCCCCTGAGAACCACCACCACCACCACCACCACCACCGCCACCAGCAGCCGGTGAGACAGACAGACAGCTAGCCAGTAAGCCACATGCATCTTTGAACCTTGGCAAGGACAGACAGTGAGGGGTGGGGTAGAGATGGTGATGGTGCGGAGGGAGGCTTGGTGGGAGACAGGGATGAGAGAGAAGGGATAAGGGTGGCTGGAACGAAGGGAAAAAGCCACCTCCTCTTTCCACACACTCTCTCTGTCACCCCGGCTACTACAAGCCTTTCACCCTCGTGTCTGGCTCCCACATTATACTCCTCCTCTCCTCCCTTTTTCTGTCCGAGACCACGCTACAACTTCAGCTGCGCACCCTCCCTTTCCCCTCACCATTCACACCATTCTCCTTCTCTCCTCTCCTTTGCCCTCCCTTCTTTTCTCCCTCCGTTTTAAGCGCATGCATACTTTCAGCCCTGGCTATGCAGAGTGGACAGAGAGAGCAGAACAATGTCCGCCTTTCAGTCTCATGGCCCGGCGTTTGAGAGGAGGGGGGGGGGGGGGTGGGGGGCTGG
>CABFOQ010027063.1:10788-24489 GCA_900660455.1 Gephyroberyx darwinii | reverse complement strand
GAGCAGGCGGGATAGCTGACTAAAACGGGGACAAATCCAAGTTCGAGGGCACCAGAGGAGCTGACCGCCGTCGCCCTAAATCAGATAAATTCAAGTATTCACAGCGAGAATTTTTGAGATCTTAGAAAACGAGCGCAGCAGGCCGAATTCAGGTGGGAGATCCCTAAAGAAAAAACACTGTAATGTTCTTATTTATAGTGTGTTTAGTGTGTCTGCTTCTCAATAGTGAGTGACCCTGTCGTACTTAATGGTGTTTTATCTCTTATGGTTTAGTATTTTCGGTGGTATAATGATTATGGCCTAGTAGTACATGCTATATTTTGCTGTGGCAGTTGTATATATTAGTATTTCTAACAATTTCTAACACTGAGGTTCTTTTTTATTGGGGATATTTGTCTAAAGTTTTTTTTATTTTATTATTTTCTTCTTTTGTCTGTTATATTCAATGCAAAACAATAGCATACAGGCTGGGTAGAAGTAATTAATAACAACAGGTTAATATATTAAAATGACTTGCTCTAGATCTGAGATTAGATAAGATCAAACTTTATTGATCTCAGTGGGAAAATTGGGGAAATACTTTTGCAGCAGCAAAAGTAATAGGATACAGCAGGCAAAAATAAACTATAAGCACTAATACTGCCAAAGCTGTTTCCAACTTGCTGTTATACGCAAAGACATAATTCCTAGAACCTACATTTTAAGTTAAATTGGTTTTTTTATCATATAAACACATCCTTAAGATCTGGAATCAAGTCTCTATGTGCGTTACATGCATAGTTGTGGCTAAAAACGATACTCATGGAAACTACAGATCAGGATACGTTTTAGAAAAATCCTGCTGACAGACAGACGCGAAAAATAACCCTTTTGGCTGAGATAAAAACATAATACAAAATAAACATTATAATAAAAAGAATAAAAGCAATAAAATACAGTATAGACATTTGTGGGATTATATAAATACGCGCAGTTGACAATTTCCACATGTTATGTATTAGTGGGAAGAATCGGAAAGAGCACTTTACTTTCAAAGATTACTTTCAAATATGGATTTACTTGTTACCTACAGACGTTACGAGCAGTCTCCACTGCTTACTTAATTCAATTTCTGAAGTTTTGTCTTCTTCTGTCCTCTGTGTCTGTCAGCAAGAAAGTACAGGTGAGCAACAATTCAACTGTGACCGTTTTAAAATCAAACATCGATAAAGTTTGAGTCCGTGCAAAGTGCGTCAGACAATGTCAGACGCTTCTTAGTCCTACGCTACTGTGCGTGTGTGCACAACAGGTGCCTTCACACAGGAGGTCACGGTAGAGGGTCCTGGCAGAGAAAACATGAAGCGAGAGAGATGAGGCTGGAGGAGGGAGCAGAACTCATATTTTAAGATAATCCTCTTGACCCCTTCCTTAGAACTAGTGTATACTTAGGGCCAGCCACTGACAGGCAGCTACCAACCGCACACACACACAAATCACATTTTCTCAAGCATGTATGCAATTCTTGCAGGCTCCCACACACACACACACACACACACACACAGGACACTATCAGCAACCAGTAGAGGAGGGGTGGGGGAGGTCAGTCCGGAGGTCAGTGAACATAGTTGTTTTCACACCCACTTTACAGCCATGACTGCATTCCTCTCCTGCTGGGTTCTGTCTCTCTCTCTCACACACACACACTCACACACACTCACACACACACACAGAGACTTTATAACAAGCAGATTTGACTGACTTGTGCTTACAGCGTATACCCCCAACTGCTTTCATTTTCTCTGGCATGAAAACAGAGAGTTTCCCGTCCCCTTCTTAACCTGCCGTCACTATCATAGTGGGCTGCTTTGATTGCTTCTCATGCAGGACCGTTTTCTCCCTCAGCCTCGTCCGTACGTTCCAGCAGAGTAACGGAAAGGAGCTTGAACTCTATTTCCAAAAGCGGGTTTATTTTTCTGTTTGATTGATTAGTAGAGGGGGCAAGACAATGCTAACAACCAATATCAGTGAGGGGATGGAAAAATGAAAAATTCTCTCTTTCTCTCTCTCTCTCTCTCTCTCACACACACACACACACACTCTAATTTCTCACTACTTACCTCTCTTCTGTTTTCCATGAACACACAGAAAGTCTAGAGTGTGTCTACCCCATGTACATACCAGAGAGATGTAAACACAGGACTGCTGAACTCTCTCCCTCTTTTTCTCTCTCAATTTGTCGCTCTTTCACACACATAAACCCCATACATTAAATACATACATATATACATACACAGGACATGCACTTTTAAATATTTTTTAACTGACTTTATTGGAGAGACACAACTTTCTTACCTCTTTTAAACTTTGATATTTTATTCAATTCAATTTTGTTCAGGATTCCTGTAATGAAATTTTAATACAAGATAACTGATTTTATCAAGAGCTTCAATTTGATAAATATAGAAGTCATTCTGGCCGAAATGACAACTGTCTGGCTCCAAGCCCTAGATTTTCCTTCTCTCAGACACATTTATCTGTGCACACACACACACATACATACGCATACACAGTCAGGGTCACAGCAGGGTGAAATGGGAAGGCTGGCTGGCTGGCAGGCTGGATGGTTCATACTTCTTCCCTTGCATTCAGTTATTGTTCTCTTGCCAACAGGACAATCAGAGACCGTATCATAACACAGACTCATTAAAAGGATGTGCGATTGCGGCTCACTGTGTCTGGTGTCAACACTGCAGGTCAGGGATTTCAACAGGCAATTATAGGCATGAAAGCAGAAAAAAATCCTTTAAGTCTGCCCTCTTGAAAACATCGACCAATTAGAGGAAGTATATGACAGTGGCAAGTAAAACATTAAGGAATGTTTGGCAGATTCATTCAAACCACGTGCACAATGTAATCCCATTTTCTAAATTGACAACCATTCGATCTATTTGTATGAATTGCATTAGTCGGTTATGAGCTGACCTTTCCATCAAAACAGACATAAGACTAAACCACAGACATGATGGCACTGTGCAGGTATAACGGCTTGCCTTTAATACCATAACCCATAAAAAGGAAACATTAAATGTGCTTTCAAGACACCTTTAAAATGATCCTCCGTCATCATGTTCCTATAAAGTATAACTCTATATGGATAGCAAGATACAGCATTGCCTTCATAATTTATATTTGTTTACCGAGATACAGAGTAGCGGTGGTATACAGTAGACAGAGCAGCATACTGGAGATCTAGGTAATGACCTATTCCGACAGTGTAGCTCCCAATCCCATTGATACACAGCTCACACATCCACAAATATGATGCTCTTTCATTAGCCTGGGCAATGGGATTGTTGTCAGTTAGCATCGCTGAGAGGACACAGTGCATACCGTATGGCATTGAGGATATGCTCTGTAATCTAAACACAGCATGGGCTGGATTTTACACAGGAGTAGAAAACATGTTTTCATGTTTTCCTCATTGTAGCACAGATGTGACCGTTTCATGGCTAAGTGGACCAATTCTACCACAACCAAGTCTATGTGGTTTCTTCCTGTTTAGACCTTATAAGATGAGATGTGCTCCTTAAAGAGTTGAAAATAACAAAATAAGTCCTCTTACACCTGTATACATTCATCCATTGTTGGTTATATTTAGGTACCTACTGTTTCATTTGACAACCCATTTTCTAAAGTCTGAAAATATTAACCTGATTAAAAAAAATGTGTCAGTCATAGGATGAAAACATTAAACTGATGTCATAAAGTAGCTCAGTATGTCTCTCTCTCTCTCTCTCTCTCTCTCTCCCTCTCTCCCTCTCTCTCTCCCTCCTCTTTAGGATGCATATTAGATTACAGATTTTATTGTCACACTCAATGCACTTAGAGCGCTGGCAAACTAAATCACAGTGTGACAGCATGTCATAGAAGAGACACCTTGGGTTGACTAAGTCATGACGAGCCGGCAGAAATCGATGAGAGGGACTAATCGGATGTATCTGCTGGGACGGGCCCTGCCCTGCATCCAAATGATGGACACCAGATGGGGACTGATGTTGCCATTAGTACACCATCAGTGCTGTAAGGACAAGGACTTCCTATTCACTGTGGAATCAGGATTTCAATAGGGATTTCCAAGGTCCTTCTATTCATCTGGGGAAAACATGTATTTATGGTAGCTTGTGTGTGTGTTTGTGTGAGTGCAAAAGAAATAAAGAGAGATAAAGAAAAAGTGTGTGTGTGCATGTCTGTGTGTGTTCTTGTATTTCTGTACCAAATGTCTTCACAAGCATAGAAAGATCAAGGTAAGTGAGGACATCTTGCCATCCCTCACTTCTTTTAGGGGCTAGAGTTTAAGGTTAAGATTAGAGTTAGTATTAGGTCTATGGTAGGGTTAGGGTTACGTGTGTGTTTGCTCACGTAAATACTGTACGTGTGTGTGTGTGTGTATGTCCAGTCATGTATCACAGTATCACAGAGCAGAGGCGTGTCTTTGACAAGTCTTGAGGCATTATCTTGACAAATAAATCTCATCTTCCCTTGAGCTATTGTATCACAAAATAAACATTCTCAAAAAAGTTTTTAATTTTTGGTGATGAAGCAAGGCTCGTCTCTCCGGGGTTTGGGAAGTACCGTCAATTGATAAAGAATTAATAAGCACATTCTTCAGCCAGTCACCATCAGCCAACGCTCGTGTGAAAACAGCTGCTTTGTGTCAGACCCGCAGCAGCCTCACTGTACTGGTATTGTATACTATGTGATGTATATTGTATACGGTATCCCTCCCCCTCATTCTGTCCACAGCTAAATGAAGAAAGGCTCACCCACACACACACACATGCACACAAACCACAACACACACCCTGCTCCAGTAGTATAAATGTTTATTTGGCCTGAAACAAAGTGGTTTGTTTCTCTATGTCTGTGTTTGATGCATTATGTTGTGGGATATTTTATCACACTATGCACTAATGACATCAACTCCAGCTGCGTACTGTGAGTTCCCAACTCACACTTCCCCGAGAGACAAAGTATATAAACTCTATTTCTGTGTGTATGTATGCGTGTGTGTGTGTGTGCATGCCTGTATATGTCTGTGTGCTTAAAATTAAAGTGGCTGAGACCATCTATTGAGTTACTTTTTCATTTGTTTAAAAAAAAAAAAACACTCTTTCCATTTATTCCCTTTTAAGTGTATTACTTCCAGTGGGCAGATACAGGGTTAATGATAAAGAATACATTGCATGGCGGCGTTTTATCTTCAGATCTAATTCAGAGAAGTCTAACTTATCCTCATTACGGGGACCTGTAGAGGAGCAAATGACAAATCACAGTGTGCGATAATAAAGGTGACACTGTGAAAATCCCCTGGCTGGGATCCATCTCATCATTATGAGAGCATTATGAATGGATGTAATAAAAGTGAATTAAGACGGGACACCGCTGATATAGATATTATGAGCACATTGTCCCTTCCCTAATGTGAATGGTGCTTCGGCGGGCTTCTGCAATAAGGGCCTCAATTTGGAGAGGCTATCCTCAACTCTGAGTAATACTTACATACAATCATGGCCAAAAAGCTGGGAGGAGAGAGGGTGGGCAACTATCGAGTCCTCTTTTGTACTCTCTCTGCTCTTTCATTATAGCAATGAATGTAAAAAAGCCTTTGATATCCCTGGCTACAGTGTGCAACGCAGCAGTCATTCGCTTCTATGGGGCCTCACGTCTCTCTTTGAAGTCCCAGGAAGAAATTGATGTTCCACTGTCCCTTTATGACTATTACGTAGAAGGGAAATATAGATTCATAGGCCCAGCACAAAGCTAATAGCTGGACCTGTTCAAAGAAAAGGAGTGGAATAATAGCTTTTCTGTCAGTTGAAGCCAAAGAGCATTAATCTCTTATTAATACCAGTTGATTCTCTTTTCAAACTGTACTCTCCCCTGTCTTTCTTTCTCCGTCGCCCCTTCTCTCTCTCTCTCTTTTTCTCTCCCGTTCCCTGGCGGGTGTTGCTCTGTGGAAAAGGCCACCATTGAAGAGCTCGGCTATACATCATTGATGAGGGTACAATAGCATTAGTGTATGCGCAGCCTGCTAATTCTCACCGCTATTATGGAAAGTTTTCTGATCGAGCCATTTGTAATGCCGCTCATAAAGGGATGAGCCGAGATGCGAGCTTACAAGAGGGCTTACGGTGCTGATCACATTAAGATCATTTCCTCCCAACAGGAACACCTGATAATGAGAAAGACAATTGGCACAGAGAGTTTCACTGACAGGCTATTGACAACGAGATGTGCCCTTTGGTATTTCTGAAGCTATGCACATTGCATATGCAAGAACGCTGCCAACTTCAGATGATCCATTTTCATATACGCTGCATTTTTTTTTCTTCCAGAAATGTTATTACAAACATCAAACTCCAACAAAATAGTATAATTTGATGTGTAGTTATTGGTGGAGCTTGGCCCCATTGCGTCAGTCATGCATTCCCGGCTGTCTGTATGAATGTGAGAATGTTTCATATCCCTGCGACGCCGCAGTAATCCTCCCTCTCCAGATATCACTCAGTGACTGAGATAGACCATTTCCTTCTCATGTTCCTAATTTGTCATTTTTAATGTGAGGAATGAGGAACGCATCAGAACCCGGGGTGAACTTGCATCCAATTCTATGCCAGCTGCATGCACACACCCACACACACACAGAGACACACACATACACAGAAGTAAAAAGGGCACACATGCATAAATGTAGACGCAGATAGATGGAAATGCTGCCTCTGGAAATTATGGGGTGGAATTCTTAGGTGTGTGTTTTCCCCCGCAGAAAAGATTTGCTAGAAAGCGAGAAAGTGCATCCTGCTGGTGTTAACACACAGTTTGGAATAATGGAGATATTGTGATAAAGTATCAAACGATTCAGCTCCCACACACACACACACACACACACACACACATTTATACACATTTGCTGTCCTATTGCTGTGAGTTACGACCTTCCTCTTCAGAGAGCTACACCCATCACTGTCCACACCTGCGTTGTGATGTCATCAATTTTCTTCTCAGTTCTTTATGAAATATGATGTCATCATTCAGCGCCCTGTCCAGTGATATGAACCAGGGAGATGTGAGGTCACTCCAGTTTCCCCAACAGTAACATCAATCACACTGGCTTCCAGAAAACCAAAGTGCAATCAAAGGCAGGGCTGCACTCAGAGTCGATCAGCACCTCCTAACAACACAGATGGGGAGACTAGTGTGGCTGCCATTTTGATTTAATCACAGGCTTTACATTTTTGCTGCGTGACACCTTAATTACAATGATTCGTACCGATAAGCTATACTTATTTGCTTTTTTTAAGCTTCATGACAGCAAAATTGAGTGAATGCAGCAGTAGAGAATATATGTTCAAATGCTTCAAATTTTCAGTAAGCTTTGTCCTGGTATACCAATGTATTTTGGATAGCCGATTGTTCCAGTAGTTTGAACAAGATACACTACCAAAGAAAGTAAGGCACTGTACAATGTAGCCTGAAGCAGTATTGACTTTATGGAACCTGTATATCCCAGTGTGATCAGTAACAGTACTACACATAACCCCATCAGTCTTATTACCCCACACCTCCTGGCCAGTTGGCCAGTATTGCATAGAGCGGCCGCCTGAACAGCCATGTTTGACTAATACCAACTTGTCAGCACTATGTATCCCTGCAGCTCAGGATATTGGAGCAATTACCTTCATACAGCACCTCCTAGGAGCACAGGGGTCATTGCAGCCCGATTCATCTGGAGGACCCAGTCAAACAGAGACCTAACAGCGCCAACGTTGACTTGTTAGAGAACAAGAAGCCTGTCATAATTAGCAGTGACATTTGCTGACAGAGAGGCCAAGCAGGCCTGGCCTCCACTGAGATGCTTTAGCATAGAGATAGAGAGAGAGATCTATCAGATAGAGAGAGGTCTTTCACCGCCTCTCAGATGGATGCTGTTGCCTACGGGGTTTTTGTGCCAATCAGCAACTTTCCACCCGAATCATTTGCATCATAAACAGCCGCTCTTGATGTGCCTTGAATTAATTTGTCGTTTGGGTGAAAACCGAAATAAAAAACAAACTATTTAAAGAGGCTGTTAGGCAGTGAAATGCTTCAAAATCAGACATTCATGTTCTAATTACAGGGTTTGGCAACGTTTTTCACAAAGGCCCACTGAGAAGCCCTCAAACACATAGCAACCTTTTTTTTTTTTCCTAAAACTTTTATTTTAATAATAACGCTGTTTATTGTTCTTTTCATTTAAATGCCTCACATCCCAAAAACAGTCAAAGCAAGAAGAGAGCGGGGGTTTTTGTATTTGCCCTTCTGACTGTTTTAACAGTAGTTAAAAGAGATGATTCAAGTGTTGCAGCAGCTGGAAACTCCAGTGGCAGTTAGCAACAGTCACGGTGCATGCTAATTATCCACCCCCGGGGGGAACCGGGATCGTAATGCAACCCGGCTCCTATCTGTTTGGAGTCTATACCTTTCTACCCCGCCTCATCAAACACTACCATCTCCACGAGTGGACCGCTATGGGAGCAGTGTGTGAGCGGGCGGTGAGCAGCGTGAGTGATATTGCACTGATGAGCCTGCTGGTATGATTAGCCTTGTGTTTCTCTGCATGGAACCCATACACACCACTACCACCAAGGGAGAGAGGGATGAGACAAGGAGGAGGGGAGGAAGTAGAGAAGATAGGAGAAAGGAAAACGAGGACAAAAGGAGAAAAATGTAAGGCTTAAGTATGAGTCACTGTTTGAACAGGAAACATTCTTATGCATCCATAAAAACACACCGTGGACCGCTCTGTATCTGATGTCAGGGGCCGGGAGACGTTTACATTTTTCATCAAAGAATCCAGATGAGAAAGTGATCTCATGGGCTGGGACACATGCTTATTAAAACTACCAGTACTACTCTTGTCATGTGAGGACCCAAAAGAAAAATGACAGCAATCAATTTTGGATTCTGTCATAACACTGTCAGAGTCCAGAAGATAGATTTCCCCACGTAAGATTTTCAAGTTTATGCAGGTGGAAATAGCACGCATCTTTGTAAAACACTGTTTGCCTCAGGTTGGAAATATAGCGTGCATTACACAACATATACGTCGAGTAAAAGAGATCCATCCATTTCTATCGTTTGTGTCATGTCTTAGCAGCTGTAAAACAAAACACATCTCCCCTCCTGTCAATCACCTTCACATCTTAAAGAAATGGGGCGATGAAAGGAGACGGATGAATCGCATTCAAAGATAAATGAGAGCGAGCACGTCTTGATTTGTTCACTGTCTGCCACCCATGAAGTATGTTCTCACCACATCCATTTCCTGTAGCAATGTCTCAATGGCCTCTCTCTCTCTCTCCCTCTCTCTCTTTCTCTCACTTCCTTGCCCCAGGCGGGACATGAGACCACCTGCCATTGGCGAGGCAGGAACACAAGCAGCAATGACAGCTCTCCAATGGATTTGCACACCACTTGAGGCCTCCAGGCACTGTGGAGAGGTAGAGAGAGGGGGAAAGAGAGAGAGAGAGGGGGAAAGAGAGAGAGTGTACATGTTCAAATGCTAACCCTAGGAAACTAACCAATTAATAATGTAAATGACACAATGACTTTTTAACTTTTGTGGCAGAAGTACATGCTGTGTGGTAATTGGTAATTTACACCAACATATATGCTAAAGTAATGGGGTCATCATTCGCTGCAATTCTGTCACATATTGATGTACATTAATTACTATTTTTATGAAAAACCATAAATAACTTTTTGAACTCCTTTCAAAGTCTCAGAGTAACAATATCGCTGTCATGACGCATTTGTAAAGTATTAAAACACATACATTTTCATTATCGCTGAACGGTCATTCCCAACTCCGATACCACTCCTATCTATTACAATCAGTTGTTTTACACATCGTCAGCTGCTCTCTCTCTCGCTCTCTCTCTCGCTCTGGTCTGGCTCATGTAGTCTGATCGCAGCTTGACAAATCTGAGAAAGATTTATCGCCTGTTCCATTACACTCAACACAGGACATATTTCAGAAAGGCTCTGTCTGCGCGTGAAACAATGGCGCATCAGACACGCCTTGTCTAATGTTGTTTTTCTGGTGTTAACTGGAATCAGCTGGGGATTTTCCTCCCGGTGCTCTGACGGCCGCACGATCTCCATGTACGTTTTCTGTCCACAAATGCTATCCAGGAATGTGTGTGGAAGTGCACGCTCTCTTTTAGGGGCCTATGATGTTGGTGTGACTGCACTGGCAAGATGAAGAGGAGAAGAAATGAGAGACAGAGAGAACAAGAAAAACATGTTGAACAAGGAAAGTCGGGACAAATTCTAAGACGGCAGATCCACTTTGAAAGTCTCAGATCATAAATTAAAGATATGTATCTTAATTCACTGCATGGGAAAAAGAAAACCGCCATGAACAGGATCTCCGGTGTTTTTTTTTACAGCCATGGTGAATCAGAGGCTTGGCTCTTACAAGGCCAGAATACATGAATACCCCACCGAGGGCTGCGTCCGCATTGCCAGGCTATGGATGAATAGGAGAGGACAGATTGAGGAGAGTTGTGGAGAATGTGATGGCAACAGGGGAGTGGAGGGGTAGAGAGGTCATTGTTTTGGCAGGCCAACAAGTAATGGGGAAAGGTTAGACAATGAGGGAGGGTAAATAAAGGGATGTCAGTAATTTAGGGGGAAGGATGTGGTCTGTCTTTAGAAATGTCACTGACTTAAAGGAATGTAACAAACTGGACAAAGCAGTGGTAGTATGTGTTTATGTTCATGGCATGGATGAAGCATCATGTGTCCTTATGTCTCCATATATATCTTTTACGAGCGTGAAATCCTATCCCTTGCTATTTGTTGTCTCATTGTCTTTCTACACGAATATGTGGGTGTGTGTGCATCTGTTTGTGTGCATGTGTGTGTGTGTGTGTGTGTGTGAGTGGGGAATATGTTGCACACGTGTGTAACCAGTGCAGCTTGTGCAGAAACCACAGGAAGAGACAGATCGGAGCTCTGTGCACAGTGGTGCCAGAGGCAAACCATTAATTAAGCAAAGAGATAGAAATTGACCCAGCTGGTGGTACAACCTATAAACACGGCATACTCAAAACACACACCCACACACACACACACACAGACTGATACACATGTACACACAAAAACTTCCTCTACACACACGCCTAAAAGTAGACACACAAAAACCCACACTTAGACACTGATGAGAGTCTTTCTGCAGGCAAGAAACAATTAGCGAGTGAGCAAGGAAACACTTTCTCTTAATGGGTTTCCCTTCATCTTCTAAGTGTGTTGTTGTGTGTGTGGACGGTTAATCTGGCTCCTCCTCCTCTCCTCCTCCGCTCCACAATCGAACGCACCGTTAAAATATATGTGCATGGTTGCATACACAGGCCCTGCGTGTATGGAGCCAATGATTGGTTGCGAAAAGAGAGGAGATTTTTTATGACTTGGCCGTGGGACTCCTAGGGACCACTGGGGCTTTGGTTTATCTCAGACTTTTACATCTTAGTCCCATTCATCATGTCAAAGACTGATAGGGAAAAACTTAAGTCACACACACACACACACACACAGGCTGCATTCTCCACATCAGAAAGACACAGACTCCCCTTTCTCTTTCTTTCTCTCTCTCTCTTTCTTTTACACACACACACACACACTGAGGAAAAGAAGTTAAATCAGGTTGTTTAGATTGGCTGTCTCAGAGTAAATCCTCTGTGCTGGACCCTATGGAGTGAGGTCATGGAAGAGCAGTCGATATGGATTAAAGGCAAATTGCTGGGCTGTCTATGGGAGAAGGGGAGGAGAGGAAGGGGAGGGGAGGAGGAGGAGAGGAGAGGAGAGGAGGAGAGGAGGAGAGGAGAGGAGGATAAAGAGTCTTTTCAGAGCAACACAGCTGTACAGTAATTAAAGCTTTGATTTGAATGTGATACCTTGTAGTGGACCTGCGGCCACACGTGTCCACAAACACACACAGAGATACAACCGCATGCACACATCCACAAGTCACACACACGCGATAAAAACAAGTCCACACACACACACACACACACAAACGTCAATACAAACAAGCCTACATACACTTGTTAACACAACGCACACAATCCACACACCTAATCCAAGCGAGACTTTACACACACATCCGCACACAATACAAACAAGCCGAGGCGCAAACACTCACTCACACACATTTTCACCCACACACACACACACACACACACACCCTCTGGTTCAGATTATCTGGGCATCATGAGACATTTTTCGGGTGACGTTTCCAAAGATCTGTCACTCTTAACTCTTTCAACCGCTCCTCTGGAATGTGGAGTATGAAAAAAAAAAAAAGCGCGGTGCCCCTCCTGTCTCTCCTTCACACATTCACAAAGCTCCATAATGGTAATTACGCTTCACATCATGATTAGAACATATGCAGCCGGTGAATGGCCAACAGATGTGGCCTGATAATCCCGTGATTTGGGGATGAAGATAATTCCAACCTAACCTTGAATACACAATCACCCTCTCTTCGGGAACGTCCGGGGCTGTTTTCACCGTCCCCGTTGAGACGTTCGGGAAATCGAAGCGAGGGGTGAGTTTTTAAGAAACGATTGTGTTTCAGATGTATCGAGTGCTTTTCGATAGTCTGACGCTTCAGCTTTTAAAATAAGATCAATACACAAATTGTCTCGCAACCAGTGAAAATGAAACATCTTACACTGTCTGTTCGTTTTACTCATTTCTCCAAGCACCTTGGTGTGCTGATCTTGTTTCTTGGCCTTTACAGTGCTGCCATATATAGTTATTTCCTTCACTGTTAGTGTTGCAGCTTTCCTGTCTTTCCTGTCTCTTCCTGCCTTACCCAGTTCTAACCCACAGGCTGCTCAAACTGCAGTTTCACAGGGCTGGAAAATCTGATTTTCAACCCCATATGACCCGTATGCTTTCCATATTTAATCAAACAATGACAACAAATTACAAATAGACAGAGCCAGATAAATGAGATAAAAGGATAAATAATGTGATTTTTGTTCGTGTGTGATTCCAGTCACAGTTGTCCAGCCCAGGTAGGGGAGTTGCCCCCCTCAGACACTGAAGTAGGATCAAATTACCCTCCCTGAATCCCAACCTGGAACATTAAGGGATCAGATGCTAAACTGGTCCTCGATCAGCATGTGATTGACATTGTGCCACCGTCCTGGAAGGGCCGTGAGCTCCAAGGTGTAATATCCATTCCCATCAACCACCATGGCAGCCCTGGGCCGCCCATCACAAATGAAACCATCTGCCTCTTCCATCTGCACTCATTTTGTTCATTATTCCTGGGCCAAAAGCACTCCTTCCCTCCTTCTTCTTTCCTCACCACCTTCTTCAGGTTTTCATATACAAAGACATTTCATGCATCCATAGAAAACACATCCCTCTGTCTTTTTCTGATTTTACAGACCTTAAAATCCTTTCACAATTCCTCATTCCAGTGTGGTCATTCATAAACCTAACTCCCTGTTTCTCCCCAGCTTGTGTGTGTGTGTGTGTGTGTGTGTGTGTGTGGGGGGGTCCATATATTAAACTTCATAAAGCAGAGTCTCTAATCTGATTAAGTGATTAACATCAGTTTAAGCAGTGAGCAGCTCGAGGTGACATGCATTAATATTGGTCTATGGA
>CABFOQ010027062.1:11494-22366 GCA_900660455.1 Gephyroberyx darwinii | reverse complement strand
TTCGTCCATATCTTCAGACTGTGAAGTCTGAACAGCCTTGTCCACTCTCCTCACTGGCTGACCGTCCACTTCATGATGAGCTACACTGCTCTGGCCTTTGGAAAACATCAGGCGCTGCATGATCTTCTCACAGGACTCCATCTGAGCTGGAGAACAATTCGACACAAGCACAGACACTGACAAACCCGATCCAAAATGACTTCCCCCTGAACACAAACATTCAGCTATCTTGTCAACAGGTATCCAGCGTAGCCTGCACAACATAAATATCCTGGACAAACACTCTTAACAGTCCAAACTCGTGACACATAAATTACTTCGGAGGCCATTAGCTACTGGCCTCTTTAGGCTTTTGACCTAAAGTGAATGTATTGACGTTGCAGTGTTGACTCACAGTCTTGAGCTAGCAGTATAGCTCTATTAGAGAGAGCTTCCAGAGCCTGCCAGATGTCACAGCGCTCCGGCCCCAGCAGCAACAAGGTCTGTAGGATGGACAGCAGCTGGAGAGACGCTGGGCAGCTGCTCACCTGGACACACACATCAACAAATGCACTAGTGCACAAGTACTGTATACAATTTTAGTGACCAAAAAGTCAATGAGAGGCATGTTCCCTTGTGGGCTAACTGTAGCAAAATTTTCATTCATGCAGTATCCAAACTTTGTTAACCAGATGATCTGACTCAATCTACAGTGTGGTACATAAGGCCAATAAGTTGCTCACTTTGTTGAAGAGTGTAGTGAAAACCTCCAGGTGATTGCTCATGTCAATGCCCCCATAGACTCGCAGCAGCTCTTCCTCATCCTCAGCCATTGCCTCTTCAAAAGCTTCACATTGAATAATCAGGTCTTCATCCTCCTGCTCCCTGTGCACCACACATACAGATCACTGTTGGGCATGGGGAGATCTCATAGCCTTTAACTACCACTATCATTATAAAAAAAATAAGCTTGTATGCAATTACTGAATAAGCTTATGCCTCTATAAAATAAAACTGGTGAAGATATTTCCCTAAAAGCATAATTTTATTTTTAAAACCTGCACCTTCAATTTATTGTAGAAAACATGCTTAGAGACTGACTGAACCAATGTGAACAACAGAGGAAAGCTCACCTCAGTTTGGGCAGTATATCAAGTAATTGAAGCCCTGCAAGACAACAAGGAAACACAGCCTGACATTAACAACCCTCAATTACCAATTTTCCAGAAACTTGATCTTAGAAAACGGCCCATTCAACTATTTCACAGTGTTATAAGTTGGATGTGGGCGTTGGCAGGAAGTCACAGGTGAGCAATTACAAAATAGGAGTGGCCAATCAAACGATCGCTCAGGTGGTGGGTGGGCGTTTTAATGAATTCAGAAAGCCTCGTGTGTTTGCTAATGTGACATATTTGTCTTTAAAAAACAAGTCAATGTCATTTAATCAGCTTGAGAAGGCGTGTTGATTTCTTGGAGTTTGTAATGTCAAACGTGCACACGAACATGCAACGCTTTACACATTTGAGGTTTGTGCAGTTCTCAGGTGTTTTTGCAGACCAAAGTGAGAATGAGGCCATCAGACCTATTCTTAGACAGACCCAGTGACAGAGATATTTGTAACAGAGCTATTGCTGATGGCCTACTTTCCTCTGAGTATTCCTGTTGAGTTTCAGCGCAGAGGGGAAGGACGTCTGCATTAACAATTCCCCACAGTTTGACCTTGCTAGTGATCTGAGCCTAGATTCCTGATTAATCGCTGAGTAGTAGCTGAACGGGGAATAAACCATACCGATAAACTCCTTTCTCATCTTATCTCTCCTCCTGAGGTCATCCGTCCCAAAGATGAGGGCGTTGATGACACTGAGCAGCGTGACCATGTAAGGGACATTGTCTGTGGACTGCAGCTCGTTCATGATCACACTGAAGCGATATTGCTGGGTCTTCACGCCCTGAGGAAACAAATCAAAAGTTGTCATAGGTAAATAGGAGGAATGTGACAATGTGATGATGCTACCACCTGTGCATACAATCCACCACTAGAGGGCATTATTAAATAATTTATTATCCAGATTCACATGTGGGCTCATTTGATGTACACGAACACGAAACACGAAACACATGACCATTTCTGAAAACACAACACACCAATCATGCTAGCAATATGAATCTTTTACAGGTAGGCCACTTGCCTTGTAATGGTCCAGGGCATCCAGTGCCAGACGATGTCCATCTGTGGAGAACATGCTGAGGGCCGCAAGCAGCTCAAACACCTGCTTCTTCACCATCGTGTTGGAGGTGTCCAAGGCTGTGGAACATCATGATCACACACGTCACTACAGGTCCAGCCCTCATGTTTTGTATCACTACCAATAAGCCGTTCTCCTCGTAGACTCTAGCATAATGCTTTGTTTCACCACCTTTTAGGTAATGCAACTTGAACTTTGCCCTCTAAAGATGTTGTGCCTTAGATAAACCTGTTTCTGTGTGTGTGAAGGCAGTGAAATTCAATATCCAGTCAAACACTCAGTGACATGGAAGCAACCCTTGATGATTCATCTTTGCATGAACGGCCAGACTAGGATGGAAAATTCATTCAAAATGGTGATCAAGAGAATGAGGACTACCGGGTCATGTGAGTTATAAAAAATTACACATAATATTGAATGTTTACTCATGTCCTCACACGATTGCTTTTTCATGTCATATTATTTTAAATGACACGTTGACTGACATATTTCTTGACCAAAACATGCAGTATTTTCTAGTGCATCTGGGCCCTATTTCATGTATGAGGCTCATCTGAGACATAAAGAATCAGATGGACCATCTATAAGGGGAAAGTTGAGTAACAGCTGACAAGGTTTTTAGGGAAGGGAAAGGCCATGCATGTGTATGCTCATCAGAACTAGATGTCCAACCTTGAGAGAGCTTGCGGATGTATCCCTCATTCTCTATAATGAAGTGGATCCCGGTTGAGGAGTTCATGACTGCTCGTACGCAGCTGACACAGGTAAGCTGCAGGAGGGCATCGGCAATGCGAGAGCAGCCCCGCCCCGAGAGGCGGTCCAGGGCCTCCAGGAGGAGATCCAGCCCACTCAGCTCCAGGAACTGGACCATCCAGGTCTGGTCACTGCCCTCCAGGCGACGCTTCAGCCCAGAATAGTTAACCACGGTGGGGACCTGCAGCAGTCTGATGCACAGCTCTGGGTCGGCACTCTCCAGGTTGGCCTCTGGCTGGGTGTCTGAGTCCTGGGAGGAGCCCAGGCGACCCCTGACCGCTGCCCACTTCTTTTTCCCATCTGACTTCACTGACATGATGGCTGGCGTGTCTACAGACAAAGAACATTTTGAACAATCGTTACTCAGAAACATTGTATTTTCTGCTTGTTTGGTCTCAGAAATGTTCTTATATCGAGACCACAGGAAGCAGGCCAAAACAAGCCCTTATCACAAGGGAACACAGAATAGGAAATGATAGCTCTGCACTTTGTGGATGAGTGAAAGATATGTCAGCATTCCAGTCATCACCGGCTCTGCCAAACATCCCAACTTAATCCTGCCTGAAAGAGAAGAGACTTGTTGTCAGCTCATCAACACTCAACACAAAGGCAGGCTCACCATTGCCTGGCCAGTGCATATGGCAATTTACAACGTGATTATATATATTTTTTTCAAAATATTCTCATGCTTATTATTGAGATCTAAGTATTGAAAAGGTGCAGCTGTGAACGGTTGTTTATGACTAATACATTGAAACTACTGAAGAGGCTGGGTCTCTGCACATCAGTGATCACACAAGTACCCTTTTCTGGCAAATCCCCAGAGGACAGTGCCCTCTTTTAACCTGTTCCACCCAAAAAAAAAACTTCACCGCAATGCATGTAACTGGTAAAAACAAATCCCTACTCTCTCATAAGACCAGCAGGATAAAAAAGCCCATCAGACTAAAAAAGGGAAAACCTTCTCCAAAAGTCTAAAAATACTTCCTCTGTGCTGGAGTTGTGATAGGAGGTGGTCCAGCATTAATGGACAGGGCGAGTGGTTCTGTTGGTTTCCTGAACTCCTATTGTTGATTTCACACTTGGCAAGGTTAAGTTATACAGATGAGACGTTGAATGATGAACATGAGCAACTACAGTGTAGCTCTGCACACAACACTCAGGAGGAGCTTAGGCCAGTCCAGCAGGAATTAAAACTTAAGAGATTACGAGTCTCCTGTCTGTCTATATCTAGATGACATAAGGCCCTACTCAGGAATGCTTCCTTTTCTCAGTGCTTCTTTTTTGGAGCTTTATATCAAGAGCTCATTCAACTAAACACAGTTACAAGCCATTTGCAAATCATAGGCCTTGGACCCCTTTCCTGTCAAAGGGTAATTCACAGGGAACAAAAGTAACGACCTGTACAAAAATCAGACAAATTGGATTTATATTCATTTGAGTAGAGTTATCCATTAAGTTGAGGTGAAATGAAGCTTTTCTTTTCTCACACATTCTGGCAAGGCATTTGTCGCTGCAGCATTACTGATTCACTGTGACTCCTGCTGCCAGTGTGAGAGTGTTACCGTGGTAGCAAGCAGGCAGACAATGGTGTTTTACAATAAGCCCTCTCCACACTCTTCAAAGAGCTTTTTCATTAGCCACAAAATGGGTGGACTGCTTTTTTTTCCTTTCTGGGACCTAATGGCAGCTATCCCTGACAACCATTTAAACACTCTCTGAGTCAAATGTACATTGTGTTTTACTGTTTCTTCTACCATTTTTTTTTTCAGTAACAGACATTGTTGAAGTCCCTGGTCTTCATTAAAATGCACTGAGAGTTACATAAAAAATTCCACTTGTTGCAAAGCCATAGTTATGACTGATATTTTTCCTTTGTTTTTCCCCTGTGCTGTAAGTAGGACTCTCCAGCATGGGTCAGGCGCTTTTCAGTAGGAAGGAAAGGACTTTCCTGGGACAGGAAACTCCAGTCAAGATAAACACGCGGGCATGACAGGTCATGTTCCTCTTTGTAAAATTTCATTTTCATTTCATGTTGAGCCCAGGTTTTAGGGATGTTCTGTTTGTGTATCAAGAGCTGGGTTACAAGTCATATTATGCCAAGGTCAGATATAATGAAAAACTAAATATTTGTACATTCTTTTGTACATTCCTCAGTTATAAGTGACTTTAATTTGCTGACCTGGTCTGAGAAAGCTCCCACATTCACCACAAATAGCTTAGTTGAGGTTTACTGGCTGCATGCAGGACAGGGCTACTCATCTGTCCTCTGGAGCAGCAGCCCACTACTGCTGTACAACTACAACTCTCATGTATAAGCAGCAACGTCTTTATTGATGTTTTTCTCCTGTAACAAATGCAAAGCATTCAATATAAATAAGAATACAATTAATCTAAAAACCTTTTCCTAAATACAGTACAATCATCTTGTTTTCCGTTCTGCCAGATTTGGCAGGCAGACAGGACCAGCTACACTACTGGAGGCCCTAGGCAAGATTTGCTGTGGAGCCTCCCTTTTCCTCTTTTGTATCATATAAAAGCATTAACACTTTTTCTTTGAGAGTAGAACAAAGAAATTAAAGGATTTGTAAGGCCCTAGGCATATACCTATTCAGCCTATAGGGAGAGCTTCCCTGCAGAGAGAAGGGCTGGAAACAAAGCATCTGCAAAGCATTTCTTCCTTTAAAATGTTCTTGGTCACCTCACAGAAACATTGATGAAGTGGAATTAGATTTTCCATTTTGAGCATTGAAATAGTGTAGCTGTCTCCTTGGCACACTTATTAAAGACACATGACTTGATAAATAAATCATATTTTGCTTAGAAATGAAGTAATCCTATTGTAGATTACTATTCCTGCTTTATCCAAAGCACAACATCTTGTCCAATATTTGCAGTAGGATTAAAATAGAGCACATCTGGTACTCATTTCACTGGTGTCCCAAGGTTACCTTCTCTTCCCTCTGCCTATGAGAAGCAGAAAGAAACAGTGTCTGCATAGCCAAACCACACATTTCAAAGTTGAGACGTACTGTTCTCCACTGGTTTCTTCTATTCTCAGACTGTCTGTGGATTTGTTCAGCGTTTTCTGGGTGATTTAATCCAGATTAGTCAGAAAACAATGGATGGGAAACACCTATGTTGCAAACAGAGATACAATCTTCAACACAACAGTGAAGGGTTTCTCATCATCTTGATTACAAACAGCGTCTGTCTGTCTGTCTGTCAAAGGCGTGAATGTTTAGAAGGAATAGACTACATCTATCGATAAAATAACACAGGCTCTATCGACAGATCAACAAGATTCCCAGACAGCATAGCCACACTATATATAAACATAATTTTCAGCCTAGATTATGCAACCGCCCCCTATGAACATTCATGGGAATAAACGACTTAAAATAGCGACGTTAAAGCCATCTACGCTACTTAGCACATGTCGGGAGGGGAGGGGGGCAACATAACGGGACTGGTCCCCTTTATAGTGGAATGGACACAACAGAATCGTTGGCATGTATTTACAACACCAAGATAGATCACCTAGGCTGAACACCGTAATCAGTTTTAACCCTAAACCCAATACCCACATCTGCTTACCTGGTCTTACTCCATAAATAACCACTTGAAGAATCGCGTCCCTTGGTTCACACGGGGCAGCGCCGTGCAGTCATCCAGACTACCTTTGAATATTTCACAGATGTGGAGAAGGAGTCAGCTGCAGTGTCAGCAGTGTGTGGTAGGACAGACGGGGAATGGTATGTGAATGGTACCCCCCCTGTCAAAACGGAACAGCTTCCCCCGCTTTGGTTTACTTGTCGCACCCTGCCAGTGTCAAAACAGCCAGCAGTATTTCAAGAGCAATTCCGGTCATGACTTTCAAAATAAAAACCCTTTTTGGGGTTGCATGTTGCAACGGGTTATTTTTTTTGGGGGGGGGGGTGTAATGGTAATATAACGTGCCAAAGAGAAAATACAAATCATATTTAAGGAGGGATCTGTAGTAAATGAAAATACAACCCCCCCCCCAAAACATTTTCCTAACTATAGGACCGATGTGAGATGCCATGTATTTTGGGGGAGTCAGATATATAGAAGAATGCTGTTGCTCTCTCGTTGTTGATGCAGATGAAAGGAATGAACTTACACATGAAGCAAAAAAACTCAAAGGTATGTTAGGTTTAATAAATCATAAAGTCACATGCAGTCAAAAAGTGATTAAAGTCTAGCCAACATTAATCATATTTATTTACACATTAGCCTAGTGTCAAACTGACAATTCTTTATAGAAAAGGGGGCCTCTGGTGCCCAGCGTTTTATTTTGAAAGCAAATTTGTCTGAATTCCGGTCTTACTCTATCCAGCTTGACGCTTTGGTGATGCTGACTGTAGCCACAACTGGATGGGCCCTCCCACACCTCCCACCCATCTCAGCCGGACCTGTTCTGACAGTACCTGACGGTGGTGGCATGATATACCTGGAATGCCCTTAAGTCATTCAGTGACTCTCACACTGTTTAGAAGATTGTTGTCACAATTACATGGTATTGTACTCTTGAGTTATTTGGCTTTATCTGTCTGCTTTAGTGATGACTGTAGGCCATTACAACATGGTCTAACAAGCTTAGGAGTCACCTGTGGGTTGTTTGTTGGTTGTTTCTCCCATTGGAATGGCACTTGGTTGCTGCTCATCAAAACCATCTGTCTAAACTATATAGACCACTAAGATCTGGGGATATAGCTCCAGACATAAGAGGGGATAATATCTCTTCTGAGATTTCATTACATAGCCTCCAGGGATTTAAGAATATTTTGGAGTTTCTGTACTAAAACCATCCAAAAAGCACATTTTGATCCACTATTTTATAGATATAGATGGCATAAAGGGAGCATAGGGCTCTTTTAAAGATTGACATTTTTCCACACTGCAGCATAACTGTTGTGAAAGTTCATAACCAACAGAGCATGAAGATAATAATGCACATAATGAATCATGTGAAATGTTGTGTAACTGAACTCTTTCTAAGCTAAAGTCTATGGGGAATATATGTGTGTCCTTTTTCTCAGTTTACGAGCCATTGTCATGGGCGCCACAGTCCTAGTGACCCAGGCTTTTGTTTTCGATTCACTCCTTTATAGAAGACCAGGATTTTTAGTATTCACATAAAAGTCTGTGCATTTTTTGTTGAGAATTTGTTTTACTGTTGTTTTTCTATTTGTTGTAGTGCAGTTGTTATCATTCCCCCTGTGAAAGGAGTAAGTGGCTCAGAGCTATACACATAGTCTAGCAATGAGTTCACAGCCTCAATTAAGTATAATTACATTCCTTATTTATCGTAGTACACAGTAGCCCTCTGAGCCAGAGTGTCATCACTATGAAGGTGCCCTGGTAATTTAAAAGAAATTGGGTCTCCTATATTTGGGAGACCATTTCAAAATAACATGAGAATTGAAGTTAAGAAATAATACTCCAATGGTTGTATTATTATAGCCTTGCCTTTACTGTCACAGTGAATGCAATGCTTACACAAGCCAGACTGTTTTGTTTGAATTGAGCAACAAAGACTTTCTGGGCAAACATCTGAGCGCACCATGAAAGATAACCCAGTTGAGCTGGCTGAACGGGATCATGAAAGTAGAGATAGATATATAGATGGAGATAGCGGTTTCATTTGCTTAATCTATATATGAATCATCAGCTGGAATGAAGCTCCTGATACCTCCAAACATTTCCAAACATGTTCACAAATAATATTTATCTTTTCCAAAATGCATAATTATACATTCTGGTCTTAGAAACGGAGAGCTATTCCAATACATGTCAGGACAAATGCATTACACTCACACACTATGTTCACTATGTACACTCTGTTCATGTGTGTATAATACTCCCACTGTCTATAGGGAATGTTGTCACAATGGATTGTCCAGGGAAAAGGTGTAACCTTTAAGCCACACCCAGACCCACACCCAGAAATAATAAAAAGAGACAGGTTCTTCAGCTAAAATCCATCTTCATTATAGTGATATCATCAATGTTTTAAACAATTTTTGAATTTTTTAAGATATTGAATATAATTAATATGGATCTGACCTGATCAGAAAAGTAATTTCTACAACATTTTCTCAGTCATAATTGATACTTGTCCCCAAGTTTGATGAAGTCAAATGTAAATTACTTTTTCAGACAGATTCAAATCTATGGATGTAATGAAAATCTAGGGAAATATGGAATTATGAAGCAAACTTCCCAACTGAAATAACGTGAAAAAAACACCTGTAGTTATCACAATACATAGCTGCGTGAGAAAAGCGCAACAGACTTCTAAAACTTAATTCAAGACTTCAGATGCTATACTTAACCGTGTTCAAGACATTTTAAGACTTTTTTCAAGACCTGAAGACAAACGGTGCGACAAAAACTACATTTCCCAATTGTCTTTGCGATGTACATCCGAGTTGAAAGGTCGAAAACGTCAAACTCATGCTGTGCCAATAACAAATGTTGAATTAGCTAAACGTTAACATTGCGTTTGCCTTATTGTTATTTTCTAATCTAGTCGTTTGGTCAATTTCATTGAGAAAATGTCAAGAAAAGCAAATGATCTCCTACAGATGGACTTGTATGGTTTACTTGGTGTTGAAAGCACTGCTACAGCGAAAGAGGTGTGTTAATCACTACTGTTAGCTATTCCTGTTAGCAAACGCTTTAGGCTGGAGCACGGTATCGTTGCATGCTAAAGTAAACCACATACATCGTTTTTCAGGTGTAGTGTAAGTGTGTCTTTTTTTTAGCAGGGAGTGTGAGTGAGTGAGTGAGTGAGAGAGAGAGAGAGAGAGTGAGAGAGTTTTGTCTGTAAGTAGAAGGCTAGGTGGCTAACGTCAAGGGAGTGGGGTACAAGTGGTGTGGGTGTGGTTGTGGTTGTGTTAGCTTTATTTTCCAGTTCAGTTCAATAAGTAAAAGAGGAGCGTAGGTAAATAAACCCAGTAAACGACCAACGTGGGCAAAATGTCTAAAACCTAAACCAGAAAGGTGTGATACACTGAAATGACCACCAAGTGGCGCTGTTGTATCATCAATTTGTATGCACCCAAACTTACCCGTATCATAAAATTATATCAAATGCCTTTTGGTTGAGAGTCAGTGTGGGTATCTCAGGCACAGGAAACTGCCTCTTCTGTCTACAGGCCACAGTGGCTGGTAAATCTGAAATTTCACGAAATTATGGCTTTGATTCTGCAAGCTAGTGTGTAGTCTGTACTTAGTAGTAAACCAACATCGCTGATCACCTGTACGATAGGAAAAGTTGCAAGATGTGTCTAATGACTGTCTGATGAAGAATGAATAATGAATCATTTTTTTGAGAATAAAACACCTGTAATGCGCCGGGCAGCCTATCTATAAAAGGTTACGATGTGTTTTTCTACAAGTAGTAGTCGTGTATCATGTTTGATTGCTTGCTTATGTATCGGCCACATTGAAACAGTCAGATTTTGCCTGATTGACAATTTGTACTGACATGGATTCTGAATTTACTCTCGGAAGTTCCGCTGTTCTCCTCTCCATCTCATTTTCCCAGCCCAGAGCAATTCACCAAGCTGTCCCCAATCCAGCCATTTCTCCACGACCACCTCTTTGCACAGTTTCCAGCTTATAGAATCTGCAGGCCAGAAGGGAAATCAAGATCACTGCCAAAATGAGGGAAGAAGTTAATTTCTTAATTGGATTTCAAAGTCCTATCCTCCCCAGAGGAGTTTGCTGGAGGAAGTTAGCGGTTGTGGCTTGGGCAGAAAAGAGTCTCCAAAATGCAGAAGGCTGGGACTGTGAGGTCTGTCGATGGTCGGAAGAGATAGTGAAGTTTTCCTGTGTGCACTGTGTAGGGGCTGGGGGGGGGGGG
>CABFOQ010027061.1:0-10690 GCA_900660455.1 Gephyroberyx darwinii | reverse complement strand
CCAGCAGAGAGACAGAGACAGAGAGAGAGGAGAGAGAGAAGGAGAAAGGAGACAAAATAGCAAAGGCACACAAAAAAACAAAAAAACGGGAGAAGATTGCAGAGAAAATAATGCGAAAGAGATCATAAAAGATATAAAATGAACGGGGGGGAAAGACTAGTACTTTGAAAGAGAAAAGAAAGAGGGTAAATACAGCGAGGCAGCAATAAACACAGGCAGACACAGAGGGAAAGATTGAAATAGACAGACTAAAGAAAAGGCTGGAGCACAAAAAAAACACGGACAGAATCTGAAAAAGATGTCAACAACATTTGCTAGTAACATCAATCCAGAAGGAGCTGAAAAAAGACAACATTTTTCTGGTCGGGCTCAAGAGCATCATAAAGCAGAGAGCTCTCCTCTCTCTCTCTCTCACTCTCTCTCTCTCCCCCCCACCTCTCTCTCTCTCTCTCTCTCTCTGTCTGGATGAGCTAGCCAGACTGATCCTTCAGACTAGACCTGACTACCAGAGAGGGAAGCGCTGTCCTGTCTGAGGATCACAAACTGTCTGGGGAACAGTGAAACAAGGCCGGCGACTGAGAACATGTGTGTGTGTGTGTGTGTGTGTGAGAGAGAGAGAGAGGAAACAGTGGCGGCTGGGTGTGTGTGTGTGTGTGTTGGGGGGGTGCACCAATTAATCCCATGAATTACTAGAACAGATCTCACTGCTAAAACAGTCACCAGGATTTCAGAGAAGGAGAGAAGCCTCTGTGAATACTCCGTCCTCCTGCTTGCTGCGAGCTTGCAGTGAAGTAAGGTGGACGCCACTGAGAAACAGTTGCACGTTAACTTGTAGTGAAATGAAGACACTAGTGATTGTGTGCACCATGCATTGACATCATAGCACCCTCAACACACTTCTGTCCACATAAAAATCCAATTCACTTTCCAACAACCTTTTGTAGTCATCTCGCCATCTGATTTTTGTCTTTTAACATACCTCTGTCCTGCTTGGTTGCCCCCCCCCGCCCTTCCTCCCATCAAGCCTCTGTCACCTGACTAAAGGTGGGGGTCGTCACGCGTGTCATGGTGAGAAATGTAAGTAGCAGAGCAGCCCGGAGAAAGAGGAGAGGGTGAGGGTGGAGGGTGAAACTCTACCCACACCGTTAACGGAGGCCAAAGCACCTCCCGACCCCAGGCCACACATTTCAGAGTGAACTCTGACCCTGTGACCACACCAGTGGTGTTGGGTACCTCCTCTAGTCAGTCAGACGGGCGTGCACGCAAGCACACACACATTATTTCCTTTGACACCCTCTGGCTGGGAGGTAGCCATTACCTGGAGATTGTATCAGTGTCAATAGTGGGGGATTCTTGCTCCCTGGGGTATAGCACAGAGGGCAGGCGCCTGATCTCTCTGTGAAATGTTAATGTGGAACAAAACTGGTTGAACTCTTGAGTGTGGCAATATGTAGGACATTGCTCACTGGTTGAGAAATCCTATCACCTCTAGCATCAATAGGAATGTGACTAAGCCCCCAGCGAATTGGGCAGTTTCAAGGCTTTGCAAAACTTTTAAAGCACATACAATACTGTACATCTGCAGTGGTCTGACCACATGTCCTCATCAGACTGAAGAGACAAAAATCTCCTATTCAAGTGTTCATTAGCACTGGTATTTCAATTCTGCGGACAGATTCCTACAGTAAATTGGCCAAGGAATGCAGCTTGCTGCTTATCAAAGTCTAGAAGCCAGAGATCTGGAAATGCCTTGCTTTGTTGAGCGTTTAGTTTATCTCTCCTATAATTGCACATTGTAAAACTGTCTCTCTGGGCTTCTTGGTATCCCCAGTGGCCAATGCAACCATCTGGCCCTCACAAAGATCTGAGCAGGAGGTTATGTGAAACGTCAGAGGATAAGAACTCTGATAATGGATATTTCATCTCGCATGAAGTTGGCCAATCCTTCGACATTCCCATCGTTGTCTGAAGTACCTGTCACAGTGAAGTCAGCAATGTTGCCACAGACCTGGAACTTAACACGGTATGTTTCCCTGATGCAAGTGGAAAAAAACACATTGAATTAAAGAGAAGAGACCAGAAACAAACTCACCAAACGAAAAAGGTTAACATGCTTTTTAATGTTTTTGTGCAATGTGCTCCATGTTGCAATACAGGTGGAAAGCACGCAGAGCACTATGTTACCCGACCTTGTATAAATGGTTCATTGAATCAGAAATTCTGGCATCTCTTTACCAAAGTGCAGGTGGATGGAGCACACAGCCAAGTCTTTGTGCAGAGTAGCATTGCAATTTCACTACGGGGAGCACCTGCTGTATTCTATCACAAATATGTCTCTATTATGAGTTTATGTGTGAACTGAATGACAAGGTAAAAGATCTATTTTGGTTCATTATTTTACCTGTATTTCTGACACCCTGTCCTTTCAAGGCTTGTCCCATCATCAACTTTTTGTTGAGTATCATCATCACTCCATTCCAGGCCTTAAACAATAAATCACTCTGTTAACACGTATGAGCAGGTGGCCGGCAGCCTTCCGACCAAACTCGACCAGCTCACACTGTCTGATTGTACAGGATGTGAGTGTGTGTGACTTCATCCAGCATCCCTGCCTACCCAGAGGGGGTGAACTATCTCCAAGAGCTGGAGACAGACCCACTGATATTCAGACAAGGAGGTCTGAAGAGGGTCACCCCTCTCAGGGCACCCCCTTGCACAGATCTCTCTTTATGCTCCTGTTTATTATGGTCCCAAGTAATCCATGCCTTGTGCACTACACCAGAGCCGCCATATGTCAACATCGTACTGGTGGTTTCCAGGGTTCCAAACAACAGATAGGGTGCAGTGAACCTACCATGTAAACTTTATACAACACATTCAGCAGAACTATAATTATTTACAAAACCAGTGCATGGGAATATTTTTTGTAGGGAGTGGGGGGAAGGGGGGCGCTTTTTTTCTTTGACATAACACAATTTTGTTGCACAAGCCCTTTGTGGTAAAAACCTTTATTAGAAATTACATTTTACAAGCACCTTGTTTGGGTGCCACTTTGAAAGCAATCAAATAGTTGAAGTCGAAGGAGCTCTCATTTGCTGAGGAGGTGGACAATGAAATTTCTAATATTTTCAAAGTGTTGAACATGTTGAGTTTGTTCCCAGCATGGCTATCGCACCGGTTTGTTTATGTCAACATTCCACCTTCAGTGTTTAGTGCCTTAACGGTCTGATGGAGAGTTCTGGAAAATTTAGTCCACCTTTCCGTAGAGCAGGCGTGGCAAAAAGGTATGGGGAGAGGGGTTGTTGGTGAGGAGGGGGGGGTTATTTTTGTGAGCACCCCTACAATGCTCCACCTGTGCCTCAGCCATACCCAAGAGGACCACCCACTTAGGGAGAGAGAGGGCAGTCGAGAATCCCTATAACCTCTTTGGGTGGGCAATAAGGCCTTGCGCTGAAGTAGAGTGTTTCAGACAACTGAAAGACTCAGGAGGAACCACTCTCAGCGAATACTATCACCCCACCAGAGAAGAATAGCAAGTGCTGGTGTGAACTAAAGAGGAGCTGTATCAGGCAGCCTGTGTGTGTGTGTGTGTGTGTGTATGCAAATTCATATGTGTGTGTGAGTGTGTGAACCTTACTTAGCAAAAAAGCGAAACATTTTATATTCATTTGCTACTGGCATGGTAACCTGCATTGTAAAAAGCTGGTTCATTTTATTGTAAATATTTTACAATCATTGGAACAGAAAGACAAAAAACAGCTAGACTGGATCAGCTGGTCGATTCAGCTTTGAGTGTCTTTAGTACCAGCAGCCACCCCTGTAGAAAAGGGCCCCCTCATGCCCACTTTAGTTTAAACTACTAAATATTAATTGTGATGCCAGCATGAAACAAATAACACCAGATGAAACTAGCAGGCCTACAAAGAAGGCCATGGAAACAATTCACCCATACTGACATATTTGTCATATTTGTTTTAGTTTCAGCATTAGTAGTTTAGTTTCAGCATTAGTAGTTTTTCCAAAGAATCCTTAGAATAGTTTAGAGATTTTAGAGCCATTCTGACCAAAATTGCAGTCAGCTACAATGAGTTTTCTTTTTTTCTGATGTACTTAAATGCTCTGAAAACATGGTTAATTTTCTAAATAAAAAAATGGATAGGCTGAGTTGAACAGATAATTCCCCTTTTCCAGGTTCTTTGTAAAAGTGAACATGCATTCAAAACTCACAAAAAATGAGAATTTAAAGCTGCTTTTTCTATGCTAGGTCGTAAGTCTCCAGACCTTGCTTGCCTTACTCCATCCATATGTCTTTTTAGTTTCCCACATTATTGGAGTAGGCTAGATGTGGCTCTGAACATCAAAGAGGATCTGACCTGATGTAAGAGGCATAAACCTCCTTATCAGTGGGTGTTAGGCTGGAGGTCAGTCATTATTAGGGATTTGTTTGGCTTTGAGCATTTAGGGTTCACTCTGTGGATATGTGGCCTGGGCCACTGAGACAATCAACTGAAACAAAATAGAAAAAACGATTTAAGGTGTGCAATAGTGCTTTTACATCAACGTTTTGCAGAAAACTTAAAGCAGCATGAAGCACCCAGTAAGAAAGATCAATTCTAAACAACATACTGCGTACAGTAACGCTCAATACCACTGCTTTGGATTTGGATGATCCTAATAATTCTAAGGAAAACGATGAGGGAACATCTTTTCATTGAACCTGTGGGAACTCTGGCTGAAGGTAAGCGCTGCGTATGCAGCGTGGCGAGGAGCAGGGATGAGTGTATGGCTGTGTTTGCTTGTATCTATCTTTGCTTATGTGTATGTGAGTGATTGATGGCTGAGGAAAGAGGTGAAGGCCTCCTCCCCGGTGGTCTGGCTGGGCTCTTAGCCACTGTGCAGCGACCACTGCTGCTGCTATCCCTGACCCGCATCACCACATCATTGACACTAAACTGACCGCTAATCTTCCGTTGGGCCGCTGCCGGCGGCGCCATATAGACTATAGCTGTTCAGACCACGACCTCGAGTCACAACTAGCAAGAAACAGAAACGAAGAGGAACACACTGTATCCTCATTACTGGGTGTTTTGAACTATGAGATAAAGTTTGTTTAGCTAACATTCTTGTTAGGCTAACTGAGATTTTTCCTCATGTTTAAAGTGGTGCGCACCGGTATGCAGACCGTCCCTGCGGTGCACGTGTTAAGGTGGGAAACACAGGGAGGATAAAACAGCTCAGGAACACTATCCCATGTTCAAATAAACAAAGGTGTGTGGGGTCTGAAGAACAAACACACATTCATTAGGCATCTCGGGCCTCCAGCCCCGTAGTGTTTGAGCAGTGATGCACACACACACACACGCACAGTCTCTCTCTCTCTTTCTGTCTCTCGCTGATACACACACAAACACGCACCCACACACACACACACACACACACACACACACACACACACACACACAGTCCAACCCCCAATTAGACAATCAAACAGCTCCATTGACCCTTAGCTTCTCTGGGATTGGGAGTTTACACCCCAACATGGGCCGCCCATTCCTGTTTACCCCAGAACCTGACTGATGGATTGTATTGTTTGGCCTTTCGCAGCTATAATTGGCTCTGTTGTATAGGTTAAAGCTTGGGATATATTCTGCAGACCCCAAACATGCCACGCATGGCCTCTGGGTCAGTAACACTCATATCAGTCCAGGCCCCCCTAAATGGTAAAAGGGTCAAGAGTGAACGTCACTGGCTCTCCCAGCGACATCAGCCTTTGGTGATGACTTCACCATCTTACCCCAACACCCCCATCCTCCCCACTCAACTGGTTGCTGGACCAGACACACAAGCTCAGCCAAGTATGCCTTCTAAGCCCCCCCACCCAGTAAATATTTAGCCAGGACTCCACATTGTGACACACAGCCAGTCCAAACAACCAGCTAAACAATTATCATTGGCATAATCTGTATACTGTGCTGCCTCCTGTATGTATAAAAGTGTAAATAATGTGTCAATATAGTATTTTGTTTTCAAAACGCTGAGTGATATTTTGTGCATTTGAAATTCAAAAGTGTACTGATGATGATACAGAGACCACAGTACAGGAAAGTGTACGCTTCAAACTGTAAGTTTAACGCAAAAGTAATCTCCAGAGACCGGGCTGTCTGTGTTTCTGCCCTCACAATGACAGGTACTGCAAATAGGAAATATTCCACAATTGTACATAGAGAACAAGCTGTTTGCACACGAGACTGCCAACCTCACGAGAAGATAAGCAGAGACATAGAGAAGAGCCTCTGCTGCGTCAGTACAGTGAACCCCACTCAGACAGCCCAGTGGTGATATTGCATTATACACCAAGCAGTTCCCCCAAGCAGAATGATTGGCTGAGAGGGATTCCACCTGTGATATTATTGGGTATAATAATGGAAATATTTTCAATATATATTTCATACACCAGTGACACAATGTCTAGTGTCTAAATGTAGCTAAAACATTTTTTTTATTCAACTGTTGCAACAGTACACAAAAAAGGTTGCTTGCTAGCTTCACAAGTACTCATTTCGACTTGTGCAGAAGCACTGATTGTAAAAAAAAAAAAAAAGAACATATAGAATGTTTTGCTATACATTTTTAGTGTAAAGTATAAAAGACACCCTTGAGGTTGTATGTTATTGTGGTTGTAAGTCATAAATGGCTCACCCACTGGTTGCAAATCATTCAGAGAAGGTAGGTACAAACACATGACACTTTTCTGTTTGGCCACTGTTGAAGTTGTCACACTTATAATAACAGTTGCTAAAATATGGCTTCCTCTCGTCTGCTGGTCGCTAATGAGACTGCAGACATAGTAATTTAAGGATCTGTGGCACTGCCCAGTTGATCTAGTAGCCTATGGCATTACCAACAGTGATTTTCCACAGTTTTTTATGTGTTTAAGTTGCATTTTCATCTACACTGGAGGTCTGTGGCAATGATGAATTTAGTTATTTTTGGGAATCCTTTGCAGAAATCCCATGTGTTCAAACAAGGGTTCACATTTGTGTACTGTGGATACCCAACATACTATGTTAATGGTGGCCACAGAGCAGCTAGAAATGAAGTGCTCTCTAGGAAGGGGAGAGGGATTGTCATTCATGTTCCCACTCGGGTTTTCCCATTGATTTTAGGATCACAATCTTTCGGACACAAGCTCTCCACTCTAAATTTCAGGCTTTTGCCAACTTTAAACCGGCATTAAGTAATCTTTGACCTTTATCAACCTCTATGGGTGTCCAGTAGGAATTGCATCAATATCAACAGAACTCGTCTCCTCCAACACAAGTCTATATAATGATGCAAAATACTATAATACTGCTTTGTCATTTGTTTTTTTGGCTTGAGACTGAGGCTAATCGGTCTTCATAGCTGAGCGATGACAATGCGAGCAGGTAAGGGGGATTAGGAGAGTCTCATAATTCCAGTGGGTGGGGAGTTTTGTTCCAAAACAGAGTGCAGGCTGGAAAGTGAGTTTTGGGTGTGTTGTCAGCCTATCAACTCCCTGCGGATATGTTGTGGTGATTTTGTGCTATAGGGCAGTAAAAACCTCACGTATTGCCCCTTAAAGTGTGAAGTCTGTAAAGTATGGCGAATCTCCATGCTGTTCAATTACAACAGAACTACACAGTGAAGTCTCCTCTTCTGAATAAAAGCTGAAATTTATGCACTGAATAACAAAATAAATGCACAACACTTCAACAGCACAGTGTTAAACCCGTAGCAAGTTCAAGAGTGTTTGGATGTTATTGGTGGGATCCAACCGCAACAGCACTGTCCAATTGACCATACAAATATTTGGAGTATGTACACAGTGATATTTGGCAGTCTTCTTCCCCTCAAAACAGCATGCAAGCCACAGGTTGTGAAAGACTGGTAGGAAAAAAATCCTCTTTCCCAAGGAAGGACAAGTGTTGAAATGTATCTGAATGTTGCACTATGGTGCATACATGATTTATGATCAGTCTCTCCTCTCATTTGTTGGAGGGTGTATCGCAAAAGCGGTGTCAAGTTGGGTCAACTTTCACTTAGAAATCAAAGTTCAGACAGCTCTTTTGGTGGGCCAAGTCCACCACAAGAATATAAAGGCTCAGTTCATTTAGCATTTTAATAAAAAGCATACCATATGGCTGCTATGTCTTGGCTTGTAAAATCATGACAACAACAATCAAAGACCTTGCCTCTAACACAGATTTGTGACCTAAAGTTGGCAAGACATCACACTTACTGATACTCCTCTGCCAAAGACAGAACAAGAACTGTTACAACAGATTACCACATACTTTTATGAACACCGGTGTCACACACCTGCTCGTGCAGGTCACGATGCTTTCAGCAATATTTCAGTTCACAACATCCTATTTGTATCGGTGATAGATTTCAGAACAGTCCCTAAATCAATAGAGTAACGTTCTCAGATGTTGTTGTAGCTCTTTCAGGTTCTGGTCATGCACTCAATTCAAACTCCTGCTCGCTGTTAGTCAAATGGGAGAAAAGACGGTGCCTTTTAGACAAAATGTTGCCCGTCTGTCAAGCAGAAGAAGGATGAGCTGCAGAGGGAACCTTTTTATCAGAGTCTTTGTACATCTCAAGTCAAGTAAGTATACTTAAAGTCTTTGGTGGTCCAACAGTGCTATCAGCATCTGGAATGAAGCACAGCGGGGACCGCAACCAAAAAAGTCTGTTCTGTATCTTTGCAATTAGCTAAAGATAAACTCGGGTTTTTTACGGTCCTGATTTATCCTTTTTTTCCTAAATAATTTACAAAATTATCTTTCCCACAAGAAAGTATCAAAAAAATGTAGCCTCTGTTTATGGTCATTGACTTCAGTTAATGTGTTGTCTGCTTTAAATGGCTGTGAGCGGAGTAAGAAGATAATGAAGGAGTATGTATGTTTATTAGTGTTTAGTGGTAATGGGCCTGCAACTGTTTGTGTGTTTCATGTTCTTAGTTGTGTGTGTGGACGAGTCTGCATCCATGTATGGAGGACATCTGTGGAGTTCAGACAGCCTGTGTGTCCACTTGTCTCCGTGACAGAGGGTTTGAGGAATGGGAGGGGGAGACATACAGTGGCAGGCAGGGCAGTGACCCCACTCTTCTGAGATGAACCCTGCTGAGAGAGGCCTGAGGCCTGGGACTCGACTGCTCAATCACACTGACTCAAGCCTGCAGCCACTGGGGCAAACATGGATACCACAGTCTGACACAACCTTCACCCTGCTGCTAATGAAAACCTTCAGTCCAGAAGGAGAAACAGCACATCTGACTAATACACAGATGTGCATGACCAATCGGAAGACTTTATAGCCATTAAAGAGTTGGGTGATACATGAAGAATAAGAGTAGGGCTACGGTGGAAATGCACCTGGACGTAAATCATGAAACATGTTGATGTCACACTGAGTTTAGCACTAGCGAGGCTAACAAAAGCAGTGAAGAATCTGGCACGTTGCAGTTTTCAAGTTGTTGCATCTAAGCTGCCATGGCTAGTATGAACCAAAAACACAAAGGAGACCGCAGTTTGAATTACATTTAGGGAGGCAATATGAAAATGTATACTGTAACAACTGGGCAGTGTTTTCTAGCGGACCTACCTTGGACTAACTGAAAGGGATTAGAACAAAAACATCCTGATATGAGAGGCTGGCACGTTATAAAAATGACTCATTCTTAGTAATCAGATCCCAGACAAAAGGGAAGTTTTCACTTTGGCTTTTTGATATAAAAGAACAAGGGCCAGACAAGGAAATATTACTCTGAAATGAGACCTCAAAACAATTCCCTGGGACAATAAAACCCAGTGGGTTCCCAAACAGTGACCTTTGTATGGGGGATGAAAGGGAAAATTTTCTAACTGATTCCACACCACACCTAACTGCCTTCTCCGGAGTGCCCGTTCCATTCCCTTTTCCCTTTTCCGTTGTAAAATGATCCCAGTGCAAAGAGTCTGTGTAAACCGGGATTTCACAATCGACCACAAACCCTGGGAATGCCAAATAATGTCCATTTTTGAGAGAAGTTGTACTGTGCTTGCGCTCTACTATCAAACCAATCGCCCTTCCAGATTCATGCTGAGGACCACCTTGAGAGCAACATTTTTCAAATAATGGGAAATAAAATACTTTCCATTTGCCTAATCTAAATAAGAGTGGAACTGATTAATCTGGCTGGTGTGTCTGTCAGTCTTTTTGTTTGAATGGTAAAAGTTGAATATACATGGAGGTAAAGCAACACTTCAGGCAGGTTCCCTCAGATGATATGTTCAAGTTTAGAGAGTATTAACTGAGAATTGATGCCTTCCATATTTGCCAAGCCGACAAGAATTTGGAGCATAAACTGGCTGCCGTAATTCAGCATGGTACAAATTGCTTAGAGAGGTGGAGTGACGCTGCTTATATTTGAAACTGCGTCAATTGGATCTCTTACTGCGCAAACCCGACACTAAATTTAGATTGAAATGGCATGTCATTTGATCTCACCTCTTCTGCTTACCTCTCTTTATTTGAAAGAATAAAAAGGGTACAGCACTGGGTACTCTTGAATTAGACTGAACTGACTCTGCCACAAGTCATGTTGACCATGACTATTTAAAAACTAAGGAGTGAAACCAATTAACCCATTTATAACATTGTGGATCTCTCATTTATCATATATTTG